>JAUMJL010002226.1:0-19231 GCA_033558185.1 Dromococcyx pavoninus | reverse complement strand
GACTGAGAAACCCAAAAATGGATTGCGAAACCAAAAAATGGATTGAGGAACCCAAAAAATGGCCTGAGGGGCCTAAAAATAGATTGTAGAACCCAATAATAGACTGAGGGAAGCAAAAATGCGCTGAGGAAACCAAAATTTGGCTGAGAGACCCAAAAATAGATTGTGGAATCCAAAAATGGTCTGAGAAACCCGAAAATGGATTGAGGAAACCAAAATTGGGCTGATGTAACCAAAAATGCACTGAGGCACTCAAAAAATGGATTGAGGAAAGAAAATTGGCTGAAGGACCAAAAATGAACTGAAGAACGAAAAATGGGATGAGGGAGCTCTGAAATGGGCTGAGAAACCTAAAAATCGGCTGAGAAACCAAAAAATGGATTGAGGAACCAAAAAATGGGCTGAGAAACCCAAAAATGGATTGAAAAACTCAAAAAAATGGATTGAGATACCCAAAAATGAATTGAGGAACCAAAAAATGGGTGGAGAAATCCAAAAAAGTGCTGAGGAATCAGAAAATGGACTGAGAAACCCAAAAATGGATTGCGAAACCAAAAAATGGATTGAGGAACCCAAAAAATGGCCTGAGGGGCCTAAAAATAGATTGTAGAACCCAATAATAGACTGAGGGAAGCAAAAATGCGCTGAGGAAACCAAAATTTGGCTGAGAGACCCAAAAATAGATTGTGGAATCCAAAAATGGTCTGAGAAACCCGAAAATGGATTGAGGAAACCAAAATTGGGCTGATGTAACCAAAAATGCACTGAGGCACTCAAAAAATGGATTGAGGAAACCAGAAATGTATTGAGGGAACCAGGAATGGATTGCAGAACACAAAAATGGACTGAGGGAAGCAAAAATGGTCTGAGGGAACAAAAACGAGCTGAAGAACAAAAGATTTGGATGAGAGAGCTCAAAAATGGGCTGAAAAGAAAAATTGATTGAAGAATCCAAAAATGGGCTGAAGGACCCAAAAATTAGCTGAGGGAACCAAAAATGGATTGAGATACCCAAAAATGGATTGAGGAAAGCAAAAAATGACCTGAGGGACCATAAATGAACTTAAGAACAAAACATTGGGATGAGGTATCTCAAAAATGGGCTGAGAAACCCAAAAATGTGCTGAGACAAAAAAATTAATTGAGGAACTCAAAAATTGATTGAGAAACCCAAAACCGGGCTGAGGGACCTAAAAATAGATTGCAGAACCCAAAAATGGACTGAGGGAAGCAAAAATGGGCTGAGGAACACAAAAATGGATGGGCGAAATCAAAAATAGGCTGAGGGACTCCAAAATGGATTGATAAAACAAAAAATATGGGCTGAGAAACATAAAAATGAATTAAAAAACCCAAAAATGGACTGAGGAAACCAAAAAAGGACTGAGGAACCCCAAAATGGGCTGAGAAACACCCAAAAGGAATTGAGAAACCCCAAAATGGTCTGAGGGACCAAAAATGGATTGAGAAACCCAAAAATGGATTGAGAGACCTAGAAATGGACAGAGGAAACCAAAAATGGACTGAGGAACCAAAAAATGAGCTGAGGAATCAAAAAATGGATTGAGGAATCCAAAAATGGGCTGAGGAAACCAAAAATGGATTGAAAAAACCTAAAAATGGGCTGAGGAACCTAAAAATGCATTCTGGAATCCAAAAATGGCCTGAGGGACACCAAGAATTGTTGAGAAACAAAAAAAATGGGCTGAAAACTTAAAAAATGGATTGAGAAACCCAATAATGGGCTGAGGGACCCAAAAATGGATTGAGGAATTCCAAAATGGGCTGAGGAACCTAAAAATGGATTGAGAAACCCGAAAGAAGGGCCGAGGGACCAAAAAATAGATTGAGGGACCCAAAAATGGGCTGAGGAAGTATAAAATGGATTGAGTGACCAAAAAATGGGCTGAGGAACCCAAAAATGGGCTGAAAGACCCAAAAATCGATTGAGGGACATAGAAATAGGCAGACGGACCCAAAAATGCATTTAGGAACCCAAAAATGGGTGGTCAGACCACAAAATGGCTCGAGAATCAAAAAAAATGGGCTAAGAAACACATGAAATGCATTGAGGGACTAAAAAATGTCATGAGGAACCCAAAATTGGGTTGATGAACCAGAAAAAGGGCCGAGGGACCCAAAAATAAATTGAGAAACCAGAAAAAAACCTGAGGGAACCAAAAATGGATTGAGCAACTCAAAAACGGGCTGAGGAACCCCCAAAATGGCTTGAGAAACCAAAAAAATGTGCTGAGAAACCCAAAAATGGATTGAGGAACCCAAAAATCGGCTGAAGGACCTAAAACTAGATTGCAGAACCCAAAAATGGACTGAGGGAAGAAAAAATGGTCTGAGAAACACTAAAATGTATTGAGGAACCCAAACATGGGCTGACGTGACCAAAAATGCACTGAAGGACTCAAAACCTGGATTGAGAAACCCAGAAATATACTGAGGGAACCAAGAATGGATCTCAGAAGCAAAAAATGGATTGAGAAAAGAAAAGTTTTCTGAGGGCACAAAAATGAACTGAAAAACAAAAAATAGGATAAGTGAGCTCAAAAATGCGCTGAGAAAATAAAAAATTGATTGAGGAACCCAAACATGGGCTGAGGGACCCAAAAAGACATTGCAGAAACCAAAGAATGGATTGACGAACCAAAAAATGATCTGAGGAACCCAAAATTTGGCTGAGAGACGCAAAAATGGATTGAGGAATCCAAAAATGGTCTGAGAAACCCAAAAATGGATTGAGGAACCCCAAATTGGGCTGACGTACCCAAAAATGCACTGAGGGACTAAAAAATGGATTGAGGAACCCAGAAATGAATTGAGGGAACCAGGAATGGATCGCAGAACCCAAAAATAAATTGAGGAAAGCAAAAATTGGCTGAGGAATCAAAAATGAACAGTAGATTAAAAAATTGAGACGGGGGAGCTAAAAAATGGGCTGAGAAAATAAAAAAATGGATTGAAGCACTCAAAAATAGGCTGAGGGACCCAAAAATAGAGTGAGGGACCCAAAAATGGACTGAAGGACCCAAAAATGGACTGAGAGACACAAATTGGATTGAGGAACCCCAAAACGGGCAGAGAAACCAAAAAATGGACTGAGGGACCTGAAAATGGGATGACGGACCTCAAAATAGGCTGATGGAATCAGGGAGCTCTGAAATGGGCTGAAAAAATAAAAAATTTTTTGAGGAACCCAAAAATGGGCTGAGGGATCCAAAAATAGATTGTAGAACCCAAAAATAGAGTGAGGGAAGCAAAAATGGGCTGAGGGAACAAAAATGAGCTGAAGAACAAAAAATTTGTACGAGAGAGCTCAAATATCAGCTGAAAAAATAAAAAATTGATTGATTGAATCCAAAAATAGGCTGAGGGACCCAAAAATGGACCGAGGAACCCAAATTGGATTGAGGAACCCAAAAATGGGCAGAGAAAACCGAAAATGGACGGAGGGACCTAAAACTGGGTTGACGGTCCTCAACATTAGCTGATGGACCCAGAAATGGACTGAGGGACTCAAAAATGGATTGAGAAACCCAGAAATGGATTGAGGGACCCAAGAATGGATCGAGGAACCCAAAAATGCACTGAGGAACTCAAAAATGAGCTGAGGAACCGAAAATAGATTGAGATACCCAAAAACAGATTGAGGAATGCAAAAATGTGCTGAGGGACCAAAAATGAACTGAAGAACAAAGAATGGGACGAGGGATCTCAAAAATGGGCTGAGAAAATAAAAAATTGATTGAAGAATCCAAAAATGGGCGGAGGGACCCCAAAATGGACAGAGGAAACCAGAAACAGACTGAGGAAACAAAAAATGAGTTGAGGAATGCAACAATGGATTGAGGAACCCAAAAATGGGCTGAGGAAAACAAAAATGGATTGAAGAAACCTAAAAATGGGCCGAGGGGACTCAAAAATGCATTCAGGAACCAGAAAAAGGGTCGAGGGACCCAAAAATGGACTGAGGGACCAAAAATGGGCTGAGGAACCTAAAAATGCATTGCAGAATCCAAAAATAGACTGAGGGACCAAAAAATAGATTGAGGAAATCCAAAATGGGCTGAGGAACCTAAAAATGGATTGAGAAACCCGAAGAAAGAGCCGAGGGAGTCAAGAATAGATTGAGGGACTCAAAATAGGGCTGCGGAAGTAAAAAATGGATTGAAAAACCCAAAAATTGGCGGAGGGCCCCAAAAATGGACAGAGAAAGACAAAAATAGACAGAGGGACTCCATTCTGGCTTGAGAAACAAAAATATTGGCTGAGAAACACAAAAATGCATTGAGCAACCCGAAAATGGGCTGAGGAACCTAAAAATGGATTGAGGAAAGCAAAAATAGGCTGAGAGACCCCAAAATGGCTTGAGAAAGTGAAAACTGATCTTAAAATTCCAGAAATGGATTGAGGGACCCAAAAATTGGCTGAGGAACAAACAAATGGTTTGAGGAACCCCAAAAAAGGCTGAGGAGCCCAAAAATGGCTTGAGAAATCAAAAAAAAGGGGCCGAGGAAACCAAAAATGGACTGAGGGTCCCAAAAATGCATTAAGAAACCCAAAACGTGATTCAAGAATCCAAAAACGGGCTGAGGGAACTAAAAATGGATTGCACACTCCAAAAATGGACGGAGGGAAGCAAAAATGGGCTGAGGAACCCAAAATTTGGCTGAGAGAGACAAAAATGGATTGAGGAACCCAAAAATGGTCTGAGAAACCCGAAAATGGAATCCAGAACCAAAAATGGGCTGATGTACCCAAAAATTCACTGAGGGACTTAAAAAATGGATTGAGGAAACCAGAAATGTATTGAGGGAACCAAGAATGGATCGCAGAACCCAAAAATGGGTTAAGGAAAGCAAAAATTGGCTGAGGGACCAAAAATGAACTGAGGGACCAAAAATGGGATGAGGGAGCTCTGAAATGGGATGAGAAACCTAAAAATGGGCTGAGGAACCCCAAAATGGATTGAGGAACCCAAAAAATGGCCTGAGGGGCCTAAAAACAGATTGCAGAACCCAAAAATAGACTGAGGGAAGAAAAAATGGGCTGAGGAACCCAAAATTTAGCTGAGAAACGCAAAAATGGATGGAGGAATCCAAAAATGGTCTGAGAAACCCAAAAATGGATTGAGGAAACCCAAATTGGGCTGACGCACCCGAAAATGCACTGAGCGACTCAAAAAACGGATTGAGGAATGCAAAAATGTGCTCAGGGACCAAAAATGAACTGAAGAACAAAGAATGGGTCGAGGGATCTCAAAAATGGGCTGAGAAAATAAAAAATTGATTGAAGAATCCAAAAATGGGCGGAGAGACCCCGAAATGGACAGAGGAAACCAAAAACAGACGGAGGAAACAAAAAATGAGTTGAGGAATGCAACAATGGATTGAGGAACCCAAAAATGGGCTGAGGAAACCAAAAATGGAATGAAGAAACCTAAAAATCGGCCGAGGGACTCAAAAATGCATTGAGGAACCAGAAAAAGGGTTGAGGGACCCAAAAATGGACTGAGGGACCAAAAATGGGCTGAGTAACCTAAAAATGCATTGCAGAATCCAAAAATGGGCTGAGGGACCAAAAAATAGATTGAGGAAATCCAAAATGGGCTGAGGAACCTAAAAATGGATTGAGAAACACGAAAAAATAGCCGAGGGAGTCAAGAATAGATTGAGGGACTCAAAATAGGGCTGCGGAAGTAAAAAATGGATTGAAAAACCCAAAAATTGGTGGAGGGCCCCAAAAATGGACAGAGGAAGACAAAAATAGACAGAGGGACTCCATTCTGGCTTGAGAAACAAAAAAATGGGCTGAGAAACAAAAAAATGGGCTGAGAAACAAAAAAATGCATTGAGCAACCCGAAAATGGGCTGAGGAACCTAAAAATGGATTGAGGAACCCAAAAATGGGCTGAGAGACCCCAAAATGGCTTGAGAAAGTGAAAACTGATCTTAAAATTCCAAAAATGGATTGAGGGACCCAAAAATTGGCTGAGGAACAAACAAATGGTTTGAGGAACCCCAAAAAAGGCTGAGGAGCCCAAAAATGGATTGAGAAATCCAAAAAAAGGGGCCGAGGAAACCAAAAATGGACTGAGGGTCCCAAAAATGGATTGAGAAACCCAAAACGTGATTCAAGTATCCAAAAATGGGCTGAGGGAACTAAAAATGGATTGCACAATCCAAAAATGGACGGAGGGAAGCAAAACTGGGCTGAGGAACCCAAAATTTGGCAGAGAGAGACAAAAATGGATTGAGGAACCCAAAAATGGTCTGAGAAACCCGAAAATGGAATCCAGAACCAAAAATGGCCTGATGTACCCAAAAATGCACTGAGGGACTTAAAAAATGGATTGAGGAAACCAGAAATGTATTGAGGGAACCAAGAATGGATCGCAGAACCCAAAAATGGGTTAAGGAAAGCAAAAATTGGCTGAGGGAACGAAAATGAACTGAGGGACCAAAAATGGGATGAGGGAGCTCTGAAATGGGATGAGAAACCTAAAAATGGGCTGAGGAACCCCAAAATGGGTTGAGGAACCCAAAAAATGGCCTGAGGGGCCTAAAAACAGATTGCAGAACCCAAAAATAGACTGAGGGAAGCAAAAATGGGCTGAGGAACCCAAAATTTGGCTGAGAGACGCAAAAATGGATGGAGGAATCCAAAAATGCTCTGAGAAACCTAAAAATGGATTGAGGAACCCCAAATTGGGCTGACGCACCCAAAAATGCACTGAGCGACTCAAAAAATGGATTGAGGAAATCAGAAATGAATTGAGGGAACCAAGAATGGATCGCAGAACCGAAAAATGGATTGAGGAAACCAGAAATGTATTGAGGGAACCAAAAATGGATTGCAGAACTCAAAAATGGTCTGAGGGAACAAAAACGAGCTGAAGAACAAAAGATTTGGACGAGAGAGCTCAAAAATGGGCTGAAAAGAAAAATTGATTGAAGAATCCAAAAATGGGCTGAAGGACCCAAAAATTAGCTGAGGGAACCAAAAATGGATTGAGATACCCAAAAATGGATTGAGGAAAGCAAAAAATGACCTGAGGGACCATAAATGAACTTAAGAACAAAACATTGGGATGAGGTATCTCAAAAATGGGCTGAGAAACCCAAAAATGTGCTGAGACAAAAAAATTAATTGAGGAACTCAAAAATTGATTGAGAAACCCAAAAACGGGCTGAGGGACCTAAAAATAGATTGCAGAACCCAAAAATGGACTGAGGGAAGCAAAAATGGGCTGAGGAACACAAAAATGGATGGGCGAAATCAAAAAAAGGCTGAGGGACTCCAAAATGGATTGCGAAACAAAAAATATGGGCTGAGAAACATAAAAATGAATTAAAAAACCCAAAAATGGACTGAGGAAACCAAAAAAGGACTGAGGAACCCCAAAATGGGCTGAGAAACACCCAAAAGGAATTGAGAAACCCCAAAAGTGTCTGAGGGACCAAAAATGGATTGAGAGACCCCGAAATGGACAGAAGAAACCAAAAATGGACTGAGGAACCAAAAAATGAGCTGAGGAATCAAAAAATGGATCGAGGAACCCAAAAATGCACTGAGGAACTCAAAAATGAGCTGAGGAACAGAAAAATGGATTCAGGGCTTCAAAAATTATCTGAGGAAACCAAAAATGGATTGAGATACCCAAAAATGGATTGAGGAAAGCAAAAATGGGCTGAGGGACCAAAAATGAATTGAAGAATAAAAACTTGGGACGAGGGATCTCAAAAATGGGCTGAAAAAATAAAAAATTGATTGAAGAATCCAAAAATGTGCGGAGGGACCCCGAAATGGACAGAGGAAACCAAAAACAGACTAAGGAAACAAAAAAAGGGGTTAAGGAATGCAACAATGGATTGAGGAACCCAAAAATGGGCTGAGGAAACAAAAAATGGATTGAAGAAACCTAAAAATGGGCCGAGGGACTCAAATATGCATTGAGGAACCAGAAAAAGGGTCGAGGGACCCAAAAATGGACTGAGGGACCTAAAAATGCATTGCAGAATCCAAAAATGGGCTGAGGGATCAAAAAATAGATTGAGGAAATCCAAAATGGGCTGAGGAACCTAAAAATGGATTGAGAAACCCGAAAAAAGAGCCGAGGGAGTCAAAAATAGATTGAGGGACCCAAAACAGGGCTGAGGAAGTAAAAAATGGATTGAGGAACCCAAAAATCGGCAGAGGGCCCCAAAAATGGACAGAGGAAGACAAAAATAGACAGAGGGACTCCATTCTGGCTTGAGAAACAAAAAAATGTGCTGAGAAACACAAAAATGCATTGAGCAACCCGAAAATGGGCTGAGGAACCTAAAAATGGATTGAGGAACCCAAATATAGGCTGAGAGACCCCAAAATGGCTTGAGAAAGTGAAAACTGAGCTTAAAATTCAAAAAATGGATTGAGGGACCCAAAAATTGGCTGAGGAACAAACAAATGGTTTGAGGAACCCCCAAAAAGGCTGAGGGTCCCAAAAATGGATTGAGAAATCTAAAATAGGGGCCAAGGAAACCAAAAATGGGCTGAGGAAACCAAAAATAGGCTGAGGAAACAAAAAATAGATTGAGGAATCCAAAAATGGGCTGACGTACCCAAAAATGGACTGAGGGACTCAAAAATGGAGTGAGGAACCCAGAAATGAATTGAGGGAACCAAGAATGGATCGCAGAACCCAAAAATGGATTGAGGAAAGAAAATTGGCTGAAGGACCAAAAATGAACTGAAGAACGAAAAATGGGATGATTGAGCTCTGAAATGGGCTGAGAAACCTAAAAATCGTCTGAGAAACCAAAAAATGGATTGAGGAACCAAAAAATGGGCTGAGAAACCCAAAAATGGATTGAAAAACTCAAAAATGAATTGAGATACCCAAAAACGGATTGACGAACCAAAAAATGGGTGGAGAAATCCAAAAAAGTGCTGAGGAATCAGAAAATGGACTGAGAAACCGAAAAATGGATTGAGAAAACAAAAAATGGATTGAGGAACCCCAAAAATGACCTGAGGGGCCTAAAAATAGATTGCAGAACCCAATAATAGACTGAGGGAAGCAAAAATGGGCTGAGGAACCCAAACTTTGGCTGAGAGACGCAAAACTGGTTTGAGGAATCCAAAAATGGTCTGAGAAACCCAAAAATGGATTGAGGAACCCGAAATTGGGCTGACGCATCCAAAAATGCACTGAGCGACTCAAAAAATGGATTGAGGAAACCAGAAACATACTGAGGGAACCAAGAATGGATCGCAGAACCCAAAAATGGATTGAGGAAAGCAAAAATTGGCTGAGGGACCAAAAATGAACTGAAGAACAAAAAATTGGGACGAGGGATCTCGAAAATGGGCTGAGAAAATAAAAAATTGATTGCAGAATACAAAAATGGGCGGAGGGACCCCGAAATGGACAGAGGAAACCAAAAACAGACTGAGGAAACAAAAAATGAGTTGAGGAATCCAAAAATGGATTGAGGAACCCAAAAACAGGCTGAGGAAACCAAAAATGGATTGAAGAAACCTGAAAATGGGCCAACGGACTCAAAAATGCATTGAGGAACCAGAAAAAGGGTCGAGGGACCCAAAAATGGACTGAGGGACGAAAAATGGGCTGAGGAACCTAAAAATGCATTGCAGAATCCAAAAATGGGCTGAGGGACCAAAAAATAGATTGATGAAATCCAAAATGGGCTGAGGAACCTAAAAAGGGATTGAGAAACCCGAAAAAAGAGCCGAGGGAGTCGAGAATAGATTGAGGGTCCCAAAATAGGGCTGCGGAAGTAAAAAATGGATTGAGGAACCCAAAAATTGGCAGAGGGCACCAAAAATGGACAGAGGAAGACAAAAATAGACAGAGGGACTCCATTCTGGCTTGAGAAACAAAAAAATGGGCTGAGAAACACAAAAATGCATTGAGCAACCCGAAAATGGGCTGAGGAACCTAAAAATGGATTGAGGAAAGCAAAAATGGGCTGAGAGATCCCAAAATAGCTTGAGAAAGAGAAAACTGAGCTTAAAACTCCAAAAATGGATTGAGGGACCCAAAAATTGGCTGAGGAACAAATAAATGGTTTGAGGAACCCCAAAAAAGGCTGAGGAGCCCAAAAATGGATTGAGAAATCCAAAAAAGGGGCCGAGGTTTCCAAAAATGGACTGAGGGTCCCAAAAATGGATTGAGAAACCCAAAACGTGATTCAAGAATCCAAAAATGGGCTGAGGGAACTAAAAATGGATTGCACAACCCAAAAATGGACTGAGGGAAGCAAAAATGGGCTGAGGAACCCAAAATTTGGCTGAGAGAGACAAAAATGGATTGAGGAATCCAAAAATGGTCTGAGAAACCCGAAAATGGAATCCAGAACCAAAAATGGGCTGATGTACCCAAAAATGCACTGAGGGACTTAAAAAATGGATTGAGGAAACCAGAAATGTATTGAGGGAAGCAAGAATGGATCGCAGAACCCAAAAATGAGTTGAGGAAAGCAAAAATTGGCTGAAGGACCAAAAATGAACTGAGGGACCAAAAATGGGATGAGGGAGCTCTGAAATAGGCTGAGAAACCCAAAAATGGATTGAGGAACCCAAAAAATGGCCTGAGGGTCCTAACAGTAGATTGCAGAACCCAAAAATAGACTGAGGGAAGCAAAAATGGGCTGAGGAACCCAAAATTTGGCTGAGAGACGCAAAAATGGATTGAGGAATCCAAAAATGCTCTGAGAAAGCCAAAAATGGATTGAGGAACCCCAAATTGGGCTGACGTACCCAAAAATGCACTGAGCGACTCAAAAAATGGATTGAGGAAACCAGAAATGAATTGAGGGAACCAAGAATGGATCGCAGAACCCTAAAATGGATTGAGGGAAGCAAAAATTGGCTGAGGGACCAAAAATGAACTGAGGGACCAAAAATGGGATGAGGGAGCTCTGAAATGGGATGAGAAACCTAAAAATGGGCTGAGAAACTCAAGAATGGATTGAGGAACCCAAAAATGGATTGAGGAACAAAAAAATGGTCTGAGAAACTAAAAAATGGATTGAGGAACCCCAAAATGGGCTGAGAAATACAAAAATATACTGGATTAAGGAACCAAAAATGGGCTGACGTACCCAAAAATGCACTGAGGGACTCAAAAATGGATTGAGGAACCCAGAAATGACTTGAGGGAACCAAGAATGGATCGCAGAACCCAAAATCGGATTGAGGAAAGCAAAAATTGGCTGAAGGACCAACAATGAACTGAAGAACGAAAAATGGAATCAGGGAGCTCTGAAATGGGCTGAGAAAATAAAAAATTGATTGAGGAACTCAAAAATGGGTTGAGGGACCCAAAAATAGATTGCAGAACCCAAAAATAGACTGAGGGAAGCAAAAATGGGCTGAGGGAACAAAAATGAGCTGAAGAACAAAAACTTGGGACGAGGGATCTCAAAAATCGGCTGAGAAAACCAAAAACGTGCTGAGACACAAAAATGGATTTAGGAACTCAAAAATTGATTGATGAACCCAAAAACGGGCTGAAGGACCAAAAAAGGATTGAAAAATTCAAAAATGGACTGAGAGACCCCGAAATGGACAGAGGAAACCAAAAACGGACTGAGGAAACAAAAAATGAGCTGAGGAATCCAAAAATGGATTGAGGAACCAAAAAACGGGCTGAGGAAAGCAAAAATGGATTGAAGAAACCTAAAAATGGGTCGAGGGACCCAAAAATGCATTGAGGAACCAGAAAAAGGGTCGAGGGACCCAAAAAAGGACTGAGGGACCAAAAATGGGCTGAGGAACCTAAAAATGCATTGTGGAATCCAGAAATAACCTGAGGTTCACCAAGAATTGTTGAGAAACAAAAATAATGGGCCGAAAAATTAAAAAATGGATTGAGGAACCCAATAATGGGCTGAGGGACCCAAAAATGGATTGAGGAATACCAAAATGGGCTGAGGAATCTAAAAATGGATTGAGGAAAGCAAAAATGGGCTGAGAGATCCCAAAATAGCTTGAGAAAGAGAAAACTGAGCTTAAAACTCCAAAAATGGATTGAGGGACCCAAAAATTGGCTGAGGAACAAATAAATGGTTTGAGGAACCCCAAAAAAGGCTGAGGAGCCCAAAAATGGATTGAGAAATCCAAAAAAAAGGCCGAGGTTTCCAAAAATGGACTGAGGGTCCCAAAAATGGATTGAGAAACCCAAAACGTGATTCAAGAATCCAAAAACGGGCTGAGGGAACTAAAAATGGATTGCACAAGCCAAAAATGGGCTGAGGGAAGCAAAAATGGGCTGAGGAACCCAAAATTTGGCTGAGAGAGACAAAAATGGATTGAGGAACCCAAAAATGGTCTGAGAAAACCGAAAATGGAATCCAGAACCACAAATGGGCTGATGTACCCAAAAATGCACTGAGGGACTTAAAAAATGGATTGAGAAAACCAGAAATGTATTGAGGGAAGCAAGAATGGATTGCAGAACCCAAAAATGGGTTGAGGAAAGCAAAAATTGGCTGAAGGACCAAAAATGAACTGAGGGACCAAAAATGGGATGAGGGAGCTCTGAAATAGGCTGAGAAACCCAAAAATGGATTGAGGAACCCAAAAAATGGCCTGAGGGTACTAACAGTAGATTGCAGAACCCAAAAATAGACTGAGGGAAGCAAAAATGGGCTGAGGGACCAAAAATGAACTGAAGAACAAAATCTTGGGACGAGGGATCTCAAAAATGGGCTGAGAAACCCAAAAACGTGCTGAGACACAAAAATGGATTTAGGAACTCAAAAATTGATTGATGAACCCAAAAACGGGCTGAAGGACCAAAAAAGGATTGAAAAATTCAAAAACGGACTGAGAGACCCCGAAATGGACAGAGGAAACCAAAAACGGACTGAGGAAACAAAAAATGAGCTGAGGAATCCAAAAATGGATTGTAGAACCAAAAAACGAGCTGAGGAAACCAAAAATGGATTGAAGAAACCTAAAAATGGGTCGAGGGACCCAAAAATGCATTGAGGAACCAGAAAAAGGGTCGAGGGACCCAAAAAAGGACTGAGGGACCAAAAATGGGCTGAGGAACCTAAAAATGCATTGTGGAATCCAAAAATAACCTGAGGGACACCAAGAAATGTTGAGAGACAAAAATAATGGGCCGAAAAATTAAAAAATGGATTGAGGAACCCAATAATGGGCTGAGGGACCCAAAAATGGATTGAGGAATACCAAAATGGGCTGAGGAACCTAAAAATGGACTGAGAAACCTGAAAAAAGAGCCGAGGGAGTCAAGAATAGATTGAGAGACCCAAAATAGGGCTGAGGAAATAAAAAATGCATTGAGGAACCCAAAAATCGGTGGAGGAACCCAAAAAATAGACAGAGGGACTCCATTCTGGCTTGAGAAACAAAAAAATGGGCTGAGAAAGACAAAAATGCATTGAGTAACCCGAAAATGGGCTGCGGAACCTAAAAATGGATTGAGGAACCCAAAAATAGGCTGAGAGACCCCAAAATGGCTCGAGAAAGTTAAAACTGAGCTGAAAATTCCAAAAATGGATTGAGGGACCCAAAAATTGGCCGAGGAACAAATAAATGGTTTGAGGAACCCCAATAAAGGCTGAGGAGCCCAAAAATGGATTGAGAAATCAAAAAAAGGGGCCGAGGAAACCAAAAATGGGCTGAGGAACCCAAAAATAGGCTGAGGAAACAAAAAATGGATTCAAGAACGCAAAATTCGATTGAGGAACCCAAAACGTGATTCAGGAGCCCAAAAAGAAGCTGAGGGACCTAAAAATGGGTGGCAGAAACCAAAAATAAACTGAAGGAAGCAAAAATGGGCTGAGGAGCACAAAATTTGGCTGAGAGACCCAAAAATGGATTGAGGAACCCAAAAATGGTCTGAGAAACCCAAAAATGGATTGAGGAACCCCAAAAAGGGCTGACGTACCCAAAAATGCACTGAGGGACTCAAAAATGGATTGAGGAACCCAGAAAAGGACTGAGGGAACCAGGAATGGATCGCAGAACCCAAAAATAAATTGAGGAATACAAAAATTGGCTGAGGAACCAAAAATGAAGAGTAGATTAAAAAATTGAGACGGGGGAGCTAAAAAATGGACTGAGAAAATAAAAAATTCATTGAAAAACTCAAAAATAGGCTGAGGGACCCAAAAATAGACTGAGGAACCCAAAAATGGACTGAAAGACCCAAAAATGGACTGAGAGACCCAAAATGGATTGAGGAACTGAAAAAATGGACCGAGGAACCGAAACTGGATTGAGGAACCCAAAAATGGCAGAGAAAACCGAAAATGGACGGAGGGACCTAAAACTGGGTTGACGGACCTCAAAATTGACTGATGGACCCAGAAATGGACTGAGGGACTCAAAAATGGATTGAGAAACCCAGAAATGGATTGAGGGACCCAGGAATGGATCGAGGAACCCAAAAATGCACTGAGGAACTCAAAAATGAGCTGAGGAACCGAAAAATGGATTCAGGGCTTCAAAAATTAGCTGAGGGAACCAAAAATGGATTGAGATACCCAAAAAAGGATTGAGGAAAGCAAAAATAGCAAAAATGGGCTGAGGGACCAAAAATGAACTGAAGAACAAAAACTTGGGACGAGTGATCTCAAAAATGGGCTGAGAAACCCAAAAACGTGCTGAGACTCAAAAATGGATTTAGGAACTCAAAAATTCATTGAGGAACCCAAAAACGGACTGAGGGACCTAAAAATAGATTGCAGAACCCAAAAATGGACTGAGGGAAGCAAAAATGGGCTGAGGAACACAAAAATGGTTGGGCAAAACCAAAAATAGGCTGAGGGACTCCAAAACAGATTGAGGAACAAAAAATATGGGCTGAGAAACATAAAAATGGATTAAAAAACCCCAAAATGTGCTGAGGGACCAAAAATGAATTGAAAAACCCAAAAATGGAATGAGAGAACCCAAAATAGACTGAGGAAACAAAAAAAAGGACTGAGGAACCCAAAAGTGGGCTGAGAAACACCCAAAAGGAATTGAGAAACCCAAAAATGGGCTGAGGGACCAAAAAAGGATTGAAAAATTCAAAAATGGACTGAGAGACCCCGAAATGGACAGAGGAAACCAAAAACGGACTGGAAACAAAAAATGAGCTGAGGAATCCAAAAATGGATTGAGGAACCAAAAAACGGGCTGAGGAAACCAAAAATGGATTGAAGAAACCTAAAAATGGGTCGAGGGACCCAAAAATGCATTGAGGAACCAGAAAAAGGGTCGAGGGACCCAAAAAAGGACTGAGGGACCAAAAATGGGCTGAGGAACCTAAAAATGCATTGTGGAATCCAAAAATAACCTGAGGGTCACCAAGAATTGTTGAGAAACAAAAATAATGGGCCGAAAAATTAAAAAATGGATTGAGGAACCCAATAATGGGCTGAGGGACCCAAAAATGGATTGAGGAATACCAAAATGGGCTGAGGAACCTAAAAATGTATTGAGAAACCCGAAAAAAGAGCCGAGGGAGTCAAGAATAGATTGAGGGACCCAAAATAGGGCTGAGGAAGTAAAAAATGCATTGAGGAACCCAAAAATCGGTGGAGGAACCCAAAAATAGACAGAGGGACTCCATTCTGGCTTGAGAAACAAAAAAATGGGCTGAGAAAGACAAAAATGCATTGAGTAATACGAAAATGGGCTGCGGAACCTAAAAATGGATTGAGGAACCCAAAAATAGGCTGAGAGACCCCAAAATGGCTTGAAAAAGTGAAAACTGAGCTGAAAATTCCAAAAATGGATTGAGGGACCCAAAAATTGGCTGAGGAACAAATAAATGGTTTGAAGAACCCCAATAAAGGCTGAGGAGCCCAAAAATGGATTGAGAAATCAAAAAAAGGGGCAGAGGAAACCAAAAATGGTCTGAGGAACCCAAAAATAGGCTGAGGAAAGAAAAAATGGATTGAGGAACTCAAAAATCAGCCGAGGGACACAAAAATGGACAGAGGAACACAAAAATAGAGTGAGGGACTCTAATCTGGCTTGAGAAACAAACAAATGGGCTGAGGAACCCAAAAATGTATTGAGGAACCCAAAAATAGGCTGAGGAAACAAGAAATCAATTGAAGAAACCTAAAAATGGGCCGAGGGACCAAAAGATGCATTGACGAAGCAGAAAAAGGGTCGAGGGACCCAAAAATGTACTGAGGGACAAAAAATGGGTGGAGAAATCGAAAAAAGATCTGAGGAATCAAAAAATGGGCTGCTAAGCCCATTAAATGGATTGAGGAACCGGAAAATGGGCTGAGGAACACCAAAATTGATTGAGGAACCAAAAAACGGGCTGAGAGACCCCAAAACGGCTTGATAAATTAAAAAAATGGGCTGAAAATTCAAAAAATGGATTGAGAGACCCAAAAATGGATTGAGGAACCAAAAAATGGGCAGAGAAATCCAAAAAACTGCTGAGGAATCAATAAATGGGCTGAGAAACACAAAAATGGATTGAGGAACCCAAAAATGGATTGAGGAAACAAAAAACGGGCTGAGGGAGCGAAAAATAGATTGCAGTACCTAAAAATTGGCTGAGGGACCAAAAATGAACTGAAGAACAAAGAATGGGATGAGGGAGCTCTGAAATGGGCTGAGAAAACCAAAACTAGATTGAGGAATTTAAAAATGGATTGAGAAACCCAAGAATAAATTGAGAAACAAAAAAATGGGAAGAGAAACCCCAAAAAAGTGCTGAGGAATCAAAATATGGCGGAGGGAACCAAAAATGGATTGAAGAAACCAAAACTAGGCTGAGAAACTTCAAAAAATGGTCTGAGAAACCCAAAAATGGATCGAGGAACCGAAAAATTGACTGGGAGACCCAAATTGGATTGAGGAACACAAAAATGGTCTGAGAAAAACAAAAATGCATTGAGGAACCCAAAAATGGACTGAGGGACCCCAATTGGATTGAGGAACACAAAAATGGTCTGAGAAACTCAAAAATGGATTGAGGAACCCAAAAATGGGCTGAGGGGCATCAAAATAGGCAGAGGGACCTCACAATGGGGTGACTGACCGCAAAATGGATTCCGGAACCCAAAAATGGGCTGTGAAATACAAAAATATACTGGATTAACGAACCAAAAATGGACTGAAGGTCCCAAAAATAGATTGAGAAATCCAAAACGTGATTCAAGAATCCAAAAACGGGCTGAGGGAACTGCAAATGGATTGCACAACCCAAAAATGGACTGAGGGAAGCAAAAATGGGCTGAGGAACCCAAAATTTGGCTGAGAGAGAGAAAAATGGATTGAGGAACCCAAAAATGGTCTGAGAAACCCGAAAATGGAATCCAGAACCAAAAATGGGCTGATGTACCCAAAAATGCACTGAGGGACTTAAAAAATGGATTGAGGAAACCAGAAATGTATTGAGGGAACCAAGAATGGATCGCAGAACCCAAAAATGGGTTGAGGAAAGCAAAAATTGGCTGAAGGTCAAAAATGAACTGAGGGACCAAAAATGGGATGAGGGAGCTCTGAAACAGGCTGAGAAACCCAAAAATGGATTGAGGAACCAAAAAAATGGCCTGAGGGGCCTAACAGTAGATTGCAGAACCCAAAAATAGACTGAGAGAAGCAATAATGGGCTGAGAAAACCAAAATTTGGCTGAGAGACGCAAAAATGGATTGAGGAATCCAAAAATGCTCTGAGAAAGCCAAAAATGGATTGAGGAACCCCAAATTGGGCTGACGTACCCAAAAATGCACTGAGCGACTCAAAAAATGGATTGAGGAAACCAGAAATGAATTGAGGGAACCAAGAATGGATCGCAGAACCCAAAAATGGATTGAGGAAAGCAAAAATTGGCTGAGGGACCAAAAATGAACTGAGGGACCAAAAATGGGATGAGGAAGCTCTGAAATGGGATGAGAAACCTAAAAATGGGCTGAGAAACTCAAGAAAAGATTGAGGAACCCAAAAATGGATTGAGGAACAAAAAAATGGTCTGAGAAACTAAAAAATGGATTGAGGAACCCGAAAATGGGCTGAGAAATACAAAAATATACTGGATTAACGAACCAAAAATGGACTGAGGGTCCCAAAAATGCATTGAGAAACCCAAAACGTGATTCAGGAATCCAAAAACAGGCTGAGGGAACTGAAAACGGATTGCACAAACCAAAAATGGACTGAGGGAAGCAAAAATGGGCTGAGGAACTCAAAATTTGGTTGAGAGAGACAAAAAAGGATTGAGGAACCCAAAAATGGTCTGAGAAACCCGACAATGGAATCCAGAACCAAAAATGGGCTGACGTACCCAAAAATGCACTGAGGGACTCAAAAATGGATTGAGGAACCCAGAAATGAATTGAGGGAACCAAGAATGGATCGCAGAACCCAAAATCGGATTGAGGAAAGCAAAAATTGGCTGAAGGACCAACAATGAACTGAAGAACGAAAAATGGAATCAGGGAGCTCTGAAATGGGCTGAGAAAATAAAAAATTGATTGAGGAACTCAATAATGGGTTGAGGGACCCAAAAATAGATTGCAGAACCCAAAAATAGACTGAGGGAAGCAAAAATGGGCTGAGGGAACAAAAATGAGCTGAAGAACAAAAACTTGGGATGAGGGATCTCAAAAATGGGCTGAGAAACCCAAAAACGTGCTGAGACACAAAAATGGATTTAGGAAATCAAAAATTGATTGATGAACCCAAAAACGGGCTGAAGGACCAAAAAAGGATTGAAAAATTCAAAAATGGACTGAGAGACCCCGAAATGGACAGAGGAAACCAAAAACGGACTGAGGAAACAAAAAATGAGCTGAGGAATCCAAAAATACATTGAGGAACCAAAAAACGGGCTGAGGAAACCAAAAATGGATTGAAGAAACCTAAAAATGGGTCGAGGGACCCAAAAATGCATTGAGGAACCAGAAAAAGGGTCGAGGGACCCAAAAAAGGACTGAGGGACCAAAAATGGGCTGAGGAACCTAAAAATGCATTGTGGAATCCAGAAATAACCTGAGGTTCACCAAGAATTGTTGAGAAACAAAAATAATGGGCCGAAAAATTAAAAAATGGATTGAGGAACCCAATAATGGGCTGAGGGACCCAAAAATGGATTGAGGAATACCAAAATGGGCTGAAGAACCTAAAAATGGATTGAGAAACCCGAAAAAAGAGCCGAGGGAGTCAAGAATAGATTGAGGGACCCAAAATAGAGCTGAGGAAGTAAAAAATGCATTGAGGAAC
>JAUMJL010002224.1:0-17657 GCA_033558185.1 Dromococcyx pavoninus | reverse complement strand
GTTCCTCAGCCCATTTTTGGTTTCCTCAGCTTATTTTTGGTTTCCTCAGCACATTTTTGTGTCTCTTAATCGATTTTTGGGTTCCTCAATCCATTTCTGGTTTCCTCAATCCATTTTAAGGTCCCTCAGCCCATTTTTGTGTTTCTCAATCCATTTTTTGTGTTCCTCTATCCATATTTGTGTTCCTCAACCCACTTTTTGGTCTGTCAATCCATTTTTGGTTGCCTCAGCCCATTTTAGAATTCCTCAATCCACTTTTCGGTTCCTCAGTATGTTTTTGGTTTCCTCAATCCATTTTTGGGTCCTTCAATCCATTTTTAGGGCCTTCAATCCATTTTTGGGTTCCACAATCCATTCTTGGATTCCTCAATCCATTTTTTGTTCCCTTAATCCATTTTTGTGTTCCTCAATCCATTTTTTGGTTCGTCTATCCATTTTTTAGTGCCTCAGTCCATTTCTGGTTTTGTCAACCCATTTGTGTTTTCAGCCCATTTTTGGGTTCCTCAGCACATTTTAGGGTTATTCAGTCCATTTTTGGATTCCTCAATTTATTTTTGGGTTCCTCAATCGATTTTGGGATCCCTGAATCCATTTTTGTGTTCGTCAATCCATCTTTTGGTCCCTCAATCTCTTTTTGGATTCCACAGCCCATTTTTGGGTTCATCGGTCCATTTATGGGTTCCTCAATCCAATTCTGGGTTCCTCAATCCATTTTCGGGTCCCTCGGCCAATTTTCGGTTTCCTCAATCCATTTTTTTGGTTCCTCAATCCATATTTGTGTTCCTTAATCCATTTTTTGGTCTGATAATTCGTTTTTGGGTCCCTCAGACCTTTTTTGGGTTCCTCAATTCATTTTTGGGTTCCTCAATCCTTTTTTGGGTTCCTCAATCCATATTTGGGTTCCTCAGCCCATTCTTGGTTTCCTAAATCCATTTTTGGGTTCCTCAATCCATTTTTTGGATTCCTCACCCCATTTTTGTCTTCCTCAATCCATTTTTGGGTTCCTCAATCCATTTTTCAGTTCCTCAGCCCCTTTTTGGGTTCCTCAATGCATTTTTGGGTTCCTGAGACCATTTTTGGGTTCTTCAGGCCATTTTTGGTTTCCTCAGCCAATTTTTCGGTTCCTCAATCCATTTTTGGGTTCCTCAGCCTATTTTTAGGTTCCGCAATCCATTTTTGGGTTCCTCAGCCCATTTTTGGTTTCCTCAGCACATTTTTGTGTCTCTTAATCGATTTTTGGTTTCCTCAATCCATTTCGGGTTTCCTCAAACCATTTTTTGGTCCCTCAATCCAATCTACGGTTCCTAAATAAATTTTTGGTTTCCTGAATCCTTTTTTGGGTCATTCAATCCATTTTTGGGTCCTTCAATCCATTCTTGGCTTCCACAATCGATTCTTGGATACCTCAGCGCATTTTTGGGTTCCTTAATCCATTTTTGGGTTCCACAATCCATTCCTGTGTTCCTCAATCCATTTTTTAGTCCCTGAATCCATTTTTGGGTTCCTCAATCCATTGTTTGGTCTTTCAGCCCATTTTTTGGTCCCTCAATCCATTTTTGGGTTCCTCAATCCATTGTTTGGTCTTTCAGCCCATTTTTTGGTCCCTCAATCCATTTTTGGGTTCCTCAGACCATTCTTGGATTCCTCAATCCGTTTTTTTGGTCCCTCAATCCATTTTTGGGTTCCTCAATCCATTTTTGCGTTCCAGAATTCAATTTTTCTGTTCCTGAATCCATTTTTGGGTTCTTCGATCCATTATTGGATTCCTCAAACCATTTTTGGGTTCCTCAATCCATTTTTGCGTTCCAAAATTCAATTTTTGGGTTCCTGAACCCATTTTTGGGTCCTCAGTCCATTTTCTGGTCTCTCAGCCTATTTTTGGTTTCCTCAATCCATTCTTCATTTCCTCAATACACTTTTGGTTTCCTGAATCCACTTTTGGGTTCTTCAAACTATTCTTGGCTTCCATTATCCATTCTTGGATACCTCAATCCATTTTTTGGTCTCTGAATCCATTTTTGGGTTCCACAATCCATTTTTGGGTTCCTCAATCCATTTTTTGTTCCCTGAATCCACTTTTGGGTTCCTCAATCCATTTTTGGGTTCCTCAAACCATTTTTGAGTTCTTCAATCCTTTTTCTGGTCCCTACATCCTCTTTTGGGTTCTTCAGCCCATTTTTGGTTTCCTCAGCCCATTTTTGGTTTCCTCAGCACATTTTTGTGTCTCTTAATCAATTTTTGGGTTCCTCAAACCATTTCTGGTTTCCTCAATCCATTTTCGGTCCCTCAGCCCATTTTTGTGTTTCTCAATCCATTTTTTGTGTTCCTCTATCCATATTTGTGTTCCTCAACCCACTTTTTGGTCTGTCAATCCATTTTTGGTTGCCTCAGCCCATTTTAGAATTCCTCAATCCACTTTTCGGTTCCTCAGTATGTTTTTGGTTTCCTCAATCCATTTTTGGGTCCTTCAATCCATTTTTAGGGCCTTCAATCCATTTTTGGGTTCCACAATCCATTCTTGGATTCCTCAATCCATTTTTTGTTCCCTTAATCCATTTTTGTGTTCCTCAATCCATTTTTTGGTTCGTCTATCCATTTTTTAGTGCCTCAGTCCATTTCTGGTTTCGTCAACCCATTTGTGTTTTCAGCCCATTTTTGGGTTCCTCAGCACATTTTAGGGTTATTCAGTCCATTTTTGGATTCCTCAATTTGTTTTTGGGTTCCTAAATCGATTTTTGGATCCCTGAATCCATTTTTGTGTTCGTCAATCCATCTTTTGGTCCCTCAATCTCTTTTAGGATTCCACAGCCCATTTTTGGGTTCATCGGTCCATTTATGGGTTCCTCAATCCAATTCTGGGTTCCTCAATCCATTTTCGGGTCCCTCGGCCAATTTTCGGTTTCCTCAATCCATTTTTTTTGGTTCCTCAATCCATATTTGTGTTCCTTAATCCATTTTTTGGTCTGTCAATTCGTTTTTGGGTCCCTCAGACCTTTTTTGGGTTCCTCAATTCATTTTTGGGTTCCTCAATCCTTTTTTGGGTTCCTCAATCCATATTTGGGTTCCTCAGCCCATTCTTGGTTTCCTAAATCCATTTTTGGGTTCCTCAATCCATTTTTTGGATTCCTCACCCCATTGTTATCTTCCTCAATCCATTTTTGGGTTCCTCAATCCATTTTTTAGTTCCTCATCCCCTTTTTGGGTTCCTCAATGCATTTTTGGGTTCCTGAGACCATTTTTGGGTTCTTCAGTCCATTTTTGGTTTCCTCAGCCAATTTTTCGGTTCCTCAATCCATTTTTGGGTTCCTCAATGCATTTTTCTCTTCCTGAGCCCTTTTTTGGATTTCTCAATCCATTTTTGGGTTCCTCAATCCATTTTTGGGTTCCTCAATCCATTTTTGGGTTCCTCAATCCATTTTTGGGTTCCTCAGCCCATTTTTGGTTTCCTCAGCTTATTTTTGGTTTCCTCAGCACATTTTTGTGTCTCTTAATCGATTTTTGGGTTCCTCAATCCATTTCTGGTTTCCTCAATCCATTTTAAGGTCCCTCAGCCCATTTTTGTGTTTCTCAATCCATTTTTTGTGTTCCTCTATCCATATTTGTGTTCCTCAACCCACTTTTTGGTCTGTCAATCCATTTTTGGTTGCCTCAGCCCATTTTAGAATTCCTCAATCCACTTTTCGGTTCCTCAGTATGTTTTTGGTTTCCTCAATCCATTTTTGGGTCCTTCAATCCATTTTTAGGGCCTTCAATCCATTTTTGGGTTCCACAATCCATTCTTGGATTCCTCAATCCATTTTTTGTTCCCTTAATCCATTTTTGTGTTCCTCAATCCATTTTTTGGTTCGTCTATCCATTTTTTAGTGCCTCAGTCCATTTCTGGTTTTGTCAACCCATTTGTGTTTTCAGCCCATTTTTGGGTTCCTCAGCACATTTTAGGGTTATTCAGTCCATTTTTGGATTCCTCAATTTATTTTTGGGTTCCTCAATCGATTTTGGGATCCCTGAATCCATTTTTGTGTTCGTCAATCCATCTTTTGGTCCCTCAATCTCTTTTTGGATTCCACAGCCCATTTTTGGGTTCATCGGTCCATTTATGGGTTCCTCAATCCAATTCTGGGTTCCTCAATCCATTTTCGGGTCCCTCGGCCAATTTTCGGTTTCCTCAATCCATTTTTTTGGTTCCTCAATCCATATTTGTATTCCTTAATCCATTTTTTGGTCTGATAATTCGTTTTTGGGTCCCTCAGACCTTTTTTGGGTTCCTCAATTCATTTTTGGGTTCCTCAATCCTTTTTTGGGTTCCTCAATCCATATTTGGGTTCCTCAGCCCATTCTTGGTTTCCTAAATCCATTTTTGGGTTCCTCAATCCATTTTTTGGATTCCTCACCCCATTTTTGTCTTCCTCAATCCATTTTTGGGTTCCTCAATCCATTTTTCAGTTCCTCAGCCCCTTTTTGGGTTCCTCAATGCATTTTTGGGTTCCTGAGACCATTTTTGGGTTCTTCAGGCCATTTTTGGTTTCCTCAGCCAATTTTTCGGTTCCTCAATCCATTTTTGGGTTCCTCAATGCATTTTTCTCTTCCTGAGCCCTTTTTTGGATTTCTCAATCCATTTTTGGGTTCCTCAATCCATTTTTGGGTTCCTCAATTCAGTATTTGGGTTCCTCAGCCCATTTTTAGGTTCCTCAATCCATTTTTGGGTTCCTCAGCCCATTTTTGGTTTCCTCAGCTTATTGTTGGTTTCCTCAGCACATTTTTGTGTCTCTTAATCGATTTTTGGGTTCCTCAATCCATTTCTGGTTTCCTCAATCCATTTTCAGGTCCCTCAGCCCATTTTTGTGTTTCTCAATCCATTTTTTGTGTTCCTCTATCCATATTTGTGTTCCTCAACCCACTTTTTGGTCTGTCAATCCATTTTTGGTTGCCTCAGCCCATTTTAGAATTCCTCAATCCACTTTTCGGTTCCTCAGTATGTTTATGGTTTCCTCAATCCATTTTTGGGTCCTTCAATCCATTTTTAGGGCCTTCAATCCATTTTTGGGTTCCACAATCCATTCTTGGATTCCTCAATCCATTTTTTGTTCCCTTAATCCATTTTTGTGTTCCTCAATCCATTTTTTGGTTCGTCTATCCATTTTTTAGTGCCTCAGTCCATTTCTGGTTTCGTCAACCCATTTGTGTGTTCAGCCCATTTTTGGGTTCCTCAGCACATTTTAGGGTTATTCAGTCCATTTTTGGATTCCTCAATTTATTTTTGGGTTCCTCAATCGATTTTTGGATCCCTGAATCCATTTTTGGGTTCGTCAATCCATCTTTGGTTCCCTCAATCTCTTTTTAAGTTCCTCAACCCATTTTTGGGTTCCTCAATCCATTTTCGTGTCCCTCAGACAATTTTTTGGTTCCTCAATCCATTTTTTGGTTCCTCAATCCATATTTGGGTTCCTTAATCCATTTTTTGGTCCCTGAATATATTTTTGGGTTCCTCAATGCATTTTTGCGTTCTTCAGTCCATTTTTGAGTTCCTCAATCCCTTTTTGGGTTTCTCAGGCCATTTTTCGGTTTCTAAATCGTTTTTTGGTTTCCTCCATCCATTTTTGGATTCCTCAATTCGTTTTTGGATTCCTCAATCCATTTTTAGTGCCTCCTGACCATTTTTGGGTTTGTCAGCCGATTTGTGTGTTTTCAGCCCATTTTTGGTTCCTCAGCACAGTTTAGGGTTCCTCAGCCCATTTTTGGATTCCTCAATCTATTTTTGGGTTCCTCAAACCATTTTTGGGTCCCTGAACCCATTTTTGTGTTCGTCAATCCATCTTTTGGTCCCTCAATCTCTTTTTGGATTCCACAGCCCATTTTTGGGTTCATCGGTCCATTTTTGGGTTCCTCAATCCACTTCTGAGTTCCTCAATCCATTTTCGGGTCCCTCGGCCAATTTTCGGTTTCCTCAATCCGTTTTTTGGTTCCTCAATCCATATTTGGGTACCTTAATCCATTTTTTGGTCTGTCAATCCATTTTTGGGTCCCTCAGACCTTTTTTGGTTTCCTCAGCCCATTTTTGGGATCCTCAATCCATTTTTGGGTTCCTCAATCCATATTTGGGTTCCTCAGCCCATTTTTGGATTCCTCAATCCATTTTTGGGTTCCTCAATCCGTTTTTGGATTCCTCAGCCCATTTTTGTCTTCCTCAATCCATTTTTGGGTTCCTCAATCCATTTTTTAGTTCCTCAGCCCCTTTTTGGGTTCCTCAATGCATTTTTGGGTTCCTGAGACCATTTTTGGGTTCTTCAGGCCATTTTTGGTTTCCTCAGCCAATTTTTCGGTTCCTCAATCCTTTTTTGGGTTCCTCAGCCTATTTTTAGGTTCCGCAATCCATTTTTGGGTTCCTCAGCCCATTTTTGGTTTCCTCAGCACATTTTTGTGTCTCTTAATCGATTTTTGGGTTCCTCAATCCATTTCGGGTTTCCTCAATCCATTTTTTGGTCCCTCAATCCAATCTACGGTTCCTAAATAAATTTTTGGTTTCCTGAATCCTTTTTTGGGTCATTCAATCCTTTTTTGGGTCCTTCAATCCATTCTGGGCTTCCACAATCGATTCTTGGATACCTCAGCGCATTTTTGGATTCCTTAATCCATTTTTGGGTTCCACAATCCATTCTTGGTTTCCTCAATCCATTTTTTAGTCCCTGAATCCATTTTTGGGTTCCTCAATCCATTGTTTGGTCTTTCAGCCCATTTTTTGGTCCCTCAATCCATTTTTGGGTTCCTCAGACCATTCTTGGATTCCTCAATCCGTTTTTTTGGTCCCTCAATCCATTTTTGGGTTCCTCAATCCATTTTTGCGTTCCAGAATTCAATTTTTCTGTTCCTGAATCCATTTTTGGGTTCTTCGATCCATTATTGGATTCCTCAATCCATTTTTGGGTACCTCAATCCATTTTTGCGTTCCAAAATTCAATTTTTGGGTTCCTGAACCCATTTTTGGGTCCTCAGTCCATTTTCTGGTCTCTCAGCCTATTTTTGGTTTCCTCAATCCATTCTTCGTTTCCTCAATACACTTTTGGTTTCCTGAATCCACTTTTGGGTTCTTCAATCTATTCTTGGCTTCCATTATCCGTTCTTGGATACCTCAATCCATTTTTTGGTCTCTGAATCCATTTTTGGGTTCCACAATCCATTTTTGGGTTCCTCAATCCATTTTTTGTTCCCTGAATCCACTTTTGGGTTCCTCAATCCAATTCTGGGTTCCTCAATCCATTTTCGGGTCCCTCGGCCAATTTTCGGTTTCCTCAATCCATTTTTTTGGTTCCTCAATCCATATTTGTGTTCCTTAATCCATTTTTTGGTCTGTCAATTCGTTTTTGGGTCCCTCAGACCTTTTTTGGGTTCCTCAATTCATTTTTGGGTTCCTCAATCCTTTTTTGGGTTCCTCAATCCATATTTGGGTTCCTCAGCCCATTCTTGGTTTCCTAAATGCATTTTTGGGTTCCTCAGCCCATTTTTGGTTTCCTCAGCTTATTGTTGGTTTCCTCAGCACATTTTTGTGTCTCTTAATCGATTTTTGGGTTCCTCAATCCATTTCTGGTTTCCTCAATCCATTTTCAGGTCCCTCAGCCCATTTTTGTGTTTCTCAATCCATTTTTTGTGTTCCTCTATCCATATTTGTGTTCCTCAACCCACTTTTTGGTCTGTCAATCCATTTTTGGTTGCCTCAGCCCATTTTAGAATTCCTCAATCCACTTTTCGGTTCCTCAGTATGTTTTTGGTTTCCTCAATCCATTTTTGGGTCCTTCAATCCATTTTTTGTTCCCTTAATCCATTTTTGTGTTCCTCAATCCATTTTTTGGTTCGTCTATCCATTTTTTAGTGCCTCAGTCCATTTCTGGTTTCGTCAACCCATTTGTGTGTTCAGCCCATTTTTGGGTTCCTCAGCACATTTTAGGGTTATTCAGTCCATTTTTGGATTCCTCAATTTATTTTTGGGTTCCTCAATCGATTTTTGGATCCCTGAATCCATTTTTGGGTTCGTCAATCCATCTTTGGTTCCCTCAATCTCTTTTTAAGTTCCTCAACCCATTTTTGGGTTCCTCAATCCATTTTCGTGTCCCTCAGCCAATTTTTTGGTTCCTCAATCCATTTTTTGGTTCCTCAATCCATTTTTGGGTTCCTCAGCCTATTTTTAGGTTCCGCAATCCATTTTTGGGTTCCTCAGCCCATTTTTGGTTTCCTCAGCACATTTTTGTGTCTCTTAATCGATTTTTGGGTTCCTCAATCCATTTCTGGTTTCCTCAATCCATTTTCAGGTCCCTCAGCCCATTTTTGTGTTTCTCAATCCATTTTTTGTGTTCCTCTATCCATATTTGTGTTCCTCAACCCACTTTTTGGTCTGTCAATCCATTTTTGGTTGCCTCAGCCCATTTTAGAATTCCTCAATCCACTTTTCGGTTCCTCAGTATGTTTTTGGTTTCCTCAATCCATTTTTGGGTCCTTCAATCCATTTTTTGTTCCCTTAATCCATTTTTGTGTTCCTCAATCCATTTTTTGGTTCGTCTATCCATTTTTTAGTGCCTCAGTCCATTTCTGGTTTCGTCAACCCATTTGTGTGTTCAGCCCATTTTTGGGTTCCTCAGCACATTTTAGGGTTATTCAGTCCATTTTTGGATTCCTCAATTTATTTTTGGGTTCCTCAATCGATTTTTGGATCCCTGAATCCATTTTTGGGTTCGTCAATCCATCTTTGGTTCCCTCAATCTCTTTTTAAGTTCCTCAACCCATTTTTGGGTTCCTCAATCCATTTTCGTGTCCCTCAGCCAATTTTTTGGTTCCTCAATCCATTTTTTGGTTCCTCAATCCATTTTTGGGTTCCTCAGCCTATTTTTAGGTTCCGCAATCCATTTTTGGGTTCCTCAGCCCATTTTTGGTTTCCTCAGCACATTTTTGTGTCTCTTAATCGATTTTTGGGTTCCTCAATCCATTTCTGGTTTCCTCAATCCATTTTCAGGTCCCTCAGCCCATTTTTGTGTTTCTCAATCCATTTTTTGTGTTCCTCTATCCATATTTGTGTTCCTCAACCCACTTTTTGGTCTGTCAATCCATTTTTGGTTGCCTCAGCCCATTTTAGAATTCCTCAATCCACTTTTCGGTTCCTCAGTATGTTTTTGGTTTCCTCAATCCATTTTTGGGTCCTTCAATCCATTTTTTGTTCCCTTAATCCATTTTTGTGTTCCTCAATCCATTTTTTGGTTCGTCTATCCATTTTTTAGTGCCTCAGTCCATTTCTGGTTTCGTCAACCCATTTGTGTGTTCAGCCCATTTTTGGGTTCCTCAGCACATTTTAGGGTTATTCAGTCCATTTTTGGATTCCTCAATTTATTTTTGGGTTCCTCAATCGATTTTTGGATCCCTGAATCCATTTTTGGGTTCGTCAATCCATCTTTGGTTCCCTCAATCTCTTTTTAAGTTCCTCAACCCATTTTTGGGTTCCTCAATCCATTTTCGGGTCCCTCAGCCAATTTTTTGGTTCCTCAATCCATTTTTTGGTTCCTCAATCCATATTTGGGTTCCTTAATCCATTTTTTGGTCCCTGAATATATTTTTGGGTTCCTCAATCCATTTTTGCGTTCTTCAGTCCATTTTTGAGTTCCTCAATCCCTTTTTGGGTTTCTCAGGCCATTTTTCGGTTTCTAAATCGTTTTTTGGTTTCCTCTATCCATTTTTGGGTTCCTCAATTCATTTTTGGATTCCTCAATCCATTTTTAGTGCCTCCTGACCATTTTTGGGTGTCTCAGCCCATTTGTGTGTTTTCAGCCCATTTTTGGATTCCTCAGCACAGTTTAGGGTTCCTCAGGCCATTTTTGGATTCCTCAATCTATTTTTGGGTTCCTCAAACCATTTTTGGGTCCCTGAACCCATTTTTGTGTTCGTCAATCCATCTTTCGGTCCCTCAATCTCTTTTTGGATTCCACAGCCCATTTTTGGGTTCATCGGTCCATTTTTGGGTTCCTCAATCCACTTCTGAGTTCCTCAATCCATTTTCGGGTCCCTCGGCCAATTTTCGGTTTCCTCAATCCATTTTTTGGTTCCTCAATCCATATTTGGGTACCTTAATCCATTTTTTGGTCTGTCAATCCATTTTTGGGTCCCTCAGACCTTTTTTGGGTTCCTCAGCCCATTTTTGGGATCCTCAATCCATTTTTGGGTTCCTCAATCCATATTTGGGTTCCTCAGCCCATTTTTGGATTCCTCAATCCATTTTTGGGTTCCTCAATCCGTTTTTGGATTCCTCAGCCCATTTTTGTCTTCCTCAATCCATTTTTGGGTTCCTCAATCCATTTTTTAGTTCCTCAGCCCCTTTTTGGGTTCCTCAATGCATTTTTGGGTTCCTGAGACCATTTTTGGTTTCCTCAGCCAATTTTTCGGTTCCTCAATCCTTTTTTGGGTTCCTCAGCCTATTTTTAGGTTCCGCAATCCATTTTTGGGTTCCTCAGCCAATTTTGGTTTCCTCAGCACATTTTTCTGTCTCTTAATCGATTTTTGGGTTCCTCAATCCATTTCGGGTTTCCTCAATCCATTTTTTGGTCCCTCAATCCAATCTACGGTTCCTAAATAAATTTTTGGTTTCCTGATTGGGTCATTCAATCCATTTTTGGGTCCTTCAATCCATTCTTGGCTTCCACAATCGATTCTTGGATACCTCAGCGAATTTTTGGGTTCCTTAATCCATTTTTGGGTTCCACAGTCCATTCTTTGGTCTTTCAGCCCATTTTTTGGTCCCTCAATCCATTTTTGGGTTCCTCAATCCTTTTTCTGGTCCCTACATCCTCTTTTGGGTTCTTCAGCCCATTTTTGGTTTCCTCAGCCCATTTTTGGTTTCCTCAGCACATTTTTGTGTCTCTTAATCAATTTTTGGGTTCCTCAAACCATTTCTGGTTTCCTCAATCCATTTTCGGTCCCTCAGCCCATTTTTGTGTTTCTCAATCCATTTTTTGTGTTCCTCTATCCATATTTGTGTTCCTCAACCCACTTTTTGGTCTGTCAATCCATTTTTGGTTGCCTCAGCCCATTTTAGAATTCCTCAATCCACTTTTCGGTTCCTCAGTATGTTTTTGGTTTCCTCAATCCATTTTTGGGTCCTTCAATCCATTTTTAGGGCCTTCAATCCATTTTTGGGTTCCACAATCCATTCTTGGATTCCTCAATCCATTTTTTGTTCCCTTAATCCATTTTTGTGTTCCTCAATCCATTTTTTGGTTCGTCTATCCATTTTTTAGTGCCTCAGTCCATTTCTGGTTTCGTCAACCCATTTGTGTTTTCAGCCCATTTTTGGGTTCCTCAGCAAATTTTAGGGTTATTCAGTCCATTTTTGGATTCTTCAATTTGTTTTTGGGTTCCTAAATCGATTTTTGGATCCCTGAATCCATTTTTGTGTTCGTCAATCCATCTTTTGGTCCCTCAATCTCTTTTAGGATTCCACAGCCCATTTTTGGGTTCATCGGTCCATTTATGGGTTCCTCAATCCAATTCTGGGTTCCTCAATCCATTTTCGGGTCCCTCGGCCAATTTTCGGTTTCCTCAATCCATTTTTTTTGGTTCCTCAATCCATATTTGTGTTCCTTAATCCATTTTTTGGTCTGTCAATTCGTTTTTGGGTCCCTCAGACCTTTTTTGGGTTCCTCAATCCATTTTTTGGATTCCTCACCCCATTGTTGTCTTCCTCAATCCATTTTTGGGTTCCTCAATCCATTTTTTAGTTCCTCATCCCCTTTTTGGGTTCCTCAATGCATTTTTGGGTTCCTGAGACCATTTTTGGGTTCTTCAGTCCATTTTTGGTTTCCTCAGCCAATTTTTCGGTTCCTCAATCCATTTTTGGGTTCCTCAATGCATTTTTCTCTTCCTGAGCCCTTTTTTGGATTTCTCAATCCATTTTTGGGTTCCTCAATCCATTTTTGGGTTCCTCAATCCATTTTTGGGTTCCTCAATCCATTTTTGGGTTCCTCAGCCCATTTTTGGTTTCCTCAGCTTATTTTTGGTTTCCTCAGCACATTTTTGTGTCTCTTAATCGATTTTTGGGTTCCTCAATCCATTTCTGGTTTCCTCAATCCATTTTAAGGTCCCTCAGCCCATTTTTGTGTTTCTCAATCCATTTTTTGTGTTCCTCTATCCATATTTGTGTTCCTCAACCCACTTTTTGGTCTGTCAATCCATTTTTGGTTGCCTCAGCCCATTTTAGAATTCCTCAATCCACTTTTCGGTTCCTCAGTATGTTTTTGGTTTCCTCAATCCATTTTTGGGTCCTTCAATCCATTTTTAGGGCCTTCAATCCATTTTTGGGTTCCACAATCCATTCTTGGATTCCTCAATCCATTTTTTGTTCCCTTAATCCATTTTTGTGTTCCTCAATCCATTTTTTGGTTCGTCTATCCATTTTTTAGTGCCTCAGTCCATTTCTGGTTTTGTCAACCCATTTGTGTTTTCAGCCCATTTTTGGGTTCCTCAGCACATTTTAGGGTTATTCAGTCCATTTTTGGATTCCTCAATTTATTTTTGGGTTCCTCAATCGATTTTGGGATCCCTGAATCCATTTTTGTGTTCGTCAATCCATCTTTTGGTCCCTCAATCTCTTTTTGGATTCCACAGCCCATTTTTGGGTTCATCGGTCCATTTATGGGTTCCTCAATCCAATTCTGGGTTCCTCAATCCATTTTCGGGTCCCTCGGCCAATTTTCGGTTTCCTCAATCCATTTTTTTGGTTCCTCAATCCATATTTGTGTTCCTTAATCCATTTTTTGGTCTGATAATTCGTTTTTGGGTCCCTCAGACCTTTTTTGGGTTCCTCAATTCATTTTTGGGTTCCTCAATCCTTTTTTGGGTTCCTCAATCCATATTTGGGTTCCTCAGCCCATTTTTGGTTTCCTAAATCCATTTTTGGGTTCCTCAATCCATTTTTTGGATTCCTCACCCCATTTTTGTCTTCCTCAATCCATTTTTGGGTTCCTCAATCCATTTTTCAGTTCCTCAGCCCCTTTTTGGGTTCCTCAATGCATTTTTGGGTTCCTGAGACCATTTTTGGGTTCTTCAGGCCATTTTTGGTTTCCTCAGCCAATTTTTCGGTTCCTCAATCCATTTTTGGGTTCCTCAATGCAATTTTCTCTTCCTGAGCCCTTTTTTGGATTTCTCAATCCATTTTTGGGTTCCTCAATCCATTTTTGGGTTCCTCAATTCAGTATTTGGGTTCCTCAGCCCATTTTTAGGTTCCTCAATCCATTTTTGGGTTCCTCAGCCCATTTTTGGTTTCCTCAGCTTATTGTTGGTTTCCTCAGCACATTTTTGTGTCTCTTAATCGATTTTTGGGTTCCTCAATCCATTTCTGGTTTCCTCAATCCATTTTCAGGTCCCTCAGCCCATTTTTGTGTTTCTCAATCCATTTTTTATGTTCCTCTATCCATATTTGTGTTCCTCAACCCACTTTTTGGTCTGTCAATCCATTTTTGGTTGCCTCAGCCCATTTTAGAATTCCTCAATCCACTTTTCGGTTCCTCAGTATGTTTTTGGTTTCCTCAATCCATTTTTGGGTCCTTCAATCCATTTTTAGGGCCTTCAATCCATTTTTGGGTTCCACAATCCATTCTTGGATTCCTCAATCCATTTTTGTTCCCTTAATCCATTTTTGTGTTCCTCAATCCATTTTTTGGTTCGTCTATCCATTTTTTAGTGCCTCAGTCCATTTCTGGTTTCGTCAACCCATTTGTGTGTTCAGCCCATTTTTGGGTTCCTCAGCACATTTTAGGGTTATTCAGTCCATTTTTGGATTCCTCAATTTATTTTTGGTTCCTCAATCGATTTTTGGATCCCTGAATCCATTTTTGGGTTCGTCAATCCATCTTTGGTTCCCTCAATCTCTTTTTAAGTTCCTCAACCCATTTTTGGGTTCCTCAATCCATTTTCGTGTCCCTCAGACAATTTTTTGGTTCCTCAATCCATTTTTGGTTCCTCAATCCATATTTGGGTTCCTTAATCCATTTTTTGGTCCCTGAATATATTTTTGGGTTCCTCAATGCATTTTTGCGTTCTTCAGTCCATTTTTGAGTTCCTCAATCCCTTTTTGGGTTTCTCAGGCCATTTTTCGGTTTCTAAATCGTTTTTTGGTTTCCTCCATCCATTTTTGGTTCCTCAATTCGTTTTTGGATTCCTCAAACCATTTTTAGTGCCTCCTGACCATTTTTGGGTTTGTCAGCCGATTTGTGTGTTTTCAGCCCATTTTTGGTTCCTCAGCACAGTTTAGGGTTCCTCAGCCCATTTTTGGATTCCTCAATCTATTTTGGGTTCCTCAAACCATTTTTGGGTCCCTGAACCCATTTTTGTGTTCGTCAATCCATCTTTTGGTCCCTCAATCTCTTTTTGGATTCCACAGCCCATTTTTGGGTTCATCGGTCCATTTTGGGTTCCTCAATCCACTTCTGAGTTCCTCAATCCATTTTCGGGTCCCTCGGCCAATTTTCGGTTTCCTCAATCCGTTTTTTGGTTCCTCAATCCATATTTGGGTACCTTAATCCATTTTTTGGTCTGTCAATCCATTTTGGTCCCTCAGACCTTTTTTGGTTTCCTCAGCCATTTTTGGGATCCTCAATCCATTTTTGGGTTCCTCAATCCATATTTGGTTCCTCAGCCCATTTTTGGATTCCTCAATCCATTTTTGGGTTCCTCAATCCGTTTTTGGATTCCTCAGCCCATTTTTGTCTTCCTCAATCCATTTTTGGTTCCTCAATCCATTTTTTAGTTCCTCAGCCCCTTTTTGGGTTCCTCAATGCATTTTGGGTTCCTGAGACCATTTTTGGGTTCTTCAGGCCATTTTTGGTTTCCTCAGCCAATTTTTCGGTTCCTCAATCCTTTTTTGGGTTCCTCAGCCTATTTTTAGGTTCCGCAATCCATTTTTGGGTTCCTCAGCCCATTTTTGGTTTCCTCAGCACATTTTTGTGTCTCTTAATCGATTTTTGGGTTCCTCAATCATTTCGGGTTTCCTCAATCCATTTTTTGGTCCCTCAATCCAATCTACGGTTCCTAAATAAATTTTTGGTTTCCTGAATCCTTTTTTGGGTCATTCAATCCTTTTTTGGGTCCTTCAATCCATTCTGGCTTCCACAATCGATTCTTGGATACCTCAGCGCATTTTTGGATTCCTTAATCCATTTTTGGGTTCCACAATCCATTCTTGGTTTCCTCAATCCATTTTTAGTCCCTGAATCCATTTTGGGTTCCTCAATCCATTGTTTGGTCTTTCAGCCCATTTTTGGTCCCTCAATCCATTTTTGGGTTCCTCAGACCATTCTTGGATTCCTCAATCGTTTTTTTGGTCCCTCAATCCATTTTTGGTTCCTCAATCCATTTTTGCGTTCCAGAATTCAATTTTTCTGTTCCTGAATCCATTTTTGGGTTCTTCGATCCATTATTGGATTCCTCAATCCATTTTTGGGTACCTCAATCCATTTTTGCGTTCCAAAATTCAATTTTTGGGTTCCTGAACCCATTTTTGGGTCCTCAGTCCATTTTCTGGTCTCTCAGCCTATTTTTGGTTTCCTCAATCCATTCTTCGTTTCCTCAATACACTTTGGTTTCCTGAATCCACTTTTGGGTTCTTCAATCTATTCTTGGCTTCCTTATCCGTTCTTGGATACCTCAATCCATTTTTTGGTCTCTGAATCCATTTTTGGGTTCCACAATCCATTTTTGGGTTCCTCAATCCATTTTTTGTTCCCTGAATCCACTTTTGGGTTCCTCAATCCAATTCTGGGTTCCTCAATCCATTTTCGGGTCCCTCGGCCAATTTTCGGTTTCCTCAATCCATTTTTTTGGTTCCTCAATCCATATTTGTGTTCCTTAATCCATTTTTGGTCTGTCAATTCGTTTTTGGGTCCTCAGACCTTTTTTGGGTTCCTCAATTCATTTTGGGTTCCTCAATCCTTTTTTGGGTTCCTCAATCCATATTTGGGTTCCTCAGCCATTCTTGGTTTCCTAAATCCATTTTTGGGTTCCTCAATCCATTTTTTGATCCTCACCCCATTTTTGTCTTCCTCAATCCATTTTTGGGTTCCTCAATCCATTTTTTAGTTCTCAGCCCCTTTTTGGGTTCCTCAATGCATTTTTGGATTCCTGAGACCATTTTTGGGTTCTTCAGGCCATTTTTGGTTCCTCAGCCAATTTTCGGTTCCTCAATCCATTTTTGGGTTCCTCAATGCATTTTTCTCTTCCTGAGCCCTTTTTTGGATTTCTCAATCCATTTTTGGGTTCCTCAATCCATTTTTGGTTCCTCAATTCAGTATTTGTTTCCTCAGCCCATTTTTAGGTTCCTCAATCCATTTTTGGGTTCCTCAGCCCATTTTTGGTTTCCTCAGCTTATTTTTGGTTTCCTCAGCACATTTTTGTGTCTCTTAATCGATTTTTGGGTTCTCAATCCATTTCTGGTTTCCTCAATCCATTTTCAGGTCCCTCAGCCCATTTTTGTGTTTCTCAATCCATTTTTTGTGTTCCTCTATCATATTTGTGTTCCTCAACCCACTTTTTGGTCTGTCAATCCATTTTTGTTGCCTCAGCCCATTTTAGAATTCCTCAATCCACTTTTCGGTTCCTCAGTATGTTTTGGTTTCCTCAATCCATTTTGGGTCCTTCAATCCATTTTTTGTTCCTTAATCCATTTTTGTGTTCCTCAATCCATTTTTGGTTCGTCTATCCATTTTTTAGTGCCTCAGTCCATTTCTGGTTCGTCAACCCATTTGTGTGTTCAGCCCATTTTTGGGTTCCTCAGCACATTTTAGGGTTATTCAGTCCATTTTTGGATTCCTCAATTTATTTTTGGGTTCCTCAATCGATTTTGGATCCCTGAATCCATTTTTGGTTCGTCAATCCATCTTTGGTTCCCTCAATCTCTTTTTAAGTTCCTCAACCCATTTTTGGTTCCTCAATCCATTTTCGTGTCCCTCAGCCAATTTTTTGGTTCCTCAATCCATTTTTGGTTCCTCAATCCATTTTTGGGTTCCTCAGCCTATTTTAGGTTCCGCAATCCATTTTTGGGTTCCTCAGCCCATTTTTGTTTCCTCAGCACATTTTTGTGTCTCTTAATCGATTTTTGGGTTCCTCAATCCATTTCTGGTTTCCTCAATCCATTTTCAGGTCCCTCAGCCCATTTTTGTGTTTCTCAATCCATTTTTTGTGTTCCTCTATCCATATTTGTGTTCCTCAACCCACTTTTGTTCTGTCAATCCATTTTTGGTTGCCTCAGCCCATTTAGAATTCCTCAATCCACTTTTCGGTTCCTCAGTATGTTTTTGGTTTCCTCAATCCATTTTTGGGTCCTTCAATCCATTTTTGTTCCCTTAATCATTTTTGTGTTCCTCAATCCATTTTTTGGTTCGTCTATCCATTTTTTAGTGCCTCAGTCCATTTCTGGTTTCGTCAACCCATTTGTGTGTTCAGCCCATTTTTGGGTTCCTCAGCACATTTTAGGGTTATTCAGTCCATTTTTGGATTCCTCAATTTATTTTTGGGTTCCTCAATCGATTTTTGGATCCCTGAATCCATTTTTGGGTTCGTCAATCCATCTTTGGTTCCCTCAATCTCTTTTTAAGTTCCTCAACCCATTTTTGGGTTCCTCAATCCATTTTCGTGTC
>JAUMJL010002223.1:0-45156 GCA_033558185.1 Dromococcyx pavoninus | reverse complement strand
GGGTTGTTCAGCCTGGAGAGGAGAAGGGTCCATAGGGAACTCATAGTGGTCTTCCAGTACCTGAAGGGGCTCCAGGAAAGCTGGGGAGGGGCTTTTTCCAAGGGTATGGAGTCACAGGATGAGAGGGAATGGCTTTAAACTGGAAGGGGGAGATTGAGGTTGGACATCAGGATGAAGCTCTTCACCCTGAGGGTGGTGAGGCCCTGGCCCAGGTTGCCCAGAGAAGTGTTGGCTGCCCCATCCCTGGAGGTGTTCAAGGCCAGGTTGGATGGGGCTTTGAACCCCCTGATCCAGTGGGAGGTGTCCCTGCCCATGGCAGGGGGTTGGAACTGGATGGGCTTTGAGATCCCTTCCAATCCAAACCATTCCAGGATTCTATAGAACCATAGAATCACATGGTTGGAAAAGACCTTTGAGATCATCGAGTCCAACTGTCCCATCTACTACTGAACCAGCTCCCTGAGCACCTCATCTGCCCGGCTTTGAAACCCCTCCAGGGATGGGGACTCCATCACCTTCCTGGTTCCTTCCAGGGCCTGAAAACCCTTTTGGTGAAAAAATTCCTCCTGATGTCCAATCTGAACCAGCTCTGGTGCAACTTGAGGACATTTCCTCTCGTCCCATCACCAGGTTTGACATCTGGGACTCCATCACCACCCCATTCTTCCCTCCAACGAAGTCATGGGAGGGGAAAACTCAACAACCGTGTTTACAAATCAGAGAGGGTTTGTTGCAGTTGGGCCATGAATAGTTTTCTACCCCTGTAGGAACATCTCAAGGCTTCACTGAACCCCTTGGTGAACATGAGCTTGAGACAGTGAGAAAATGATTCATTGAGGTCTGCAGTGGTTAAAACCAGAGAGAGAACATCCACCCCGTGTCCTTCTACAGGGAATCAGAGAAATGTAGAATGTCCTGAGCTGGAAGGGACCCACGATGACCATCGATACAGCTCCTGTCCCTGCACGGGACAACCCCAACATTCATCCCGTGGGGTGAGGGCCTTGGCCAAAGGCTTCTGGAATATTCTCAGCCTTGACTGCTTCCCTGGGGAGCTGTTCCAGGGCTCCACCATCCTCTGCTCTGGGGGAAGAACGTTATCCTAGTGTCCAACCCAACCCTTCCCTGGCCCATCTTCCTGCCATTCCCTGGGCTCCTGTCCTTGCTCACCAGAGAGAAGAGCTCAGTGCCTGCTCCTCCTCCTCCCCTGCTGAGGAAGCAGTGAAGGGCGATGAGGTCCCCCCTCAGTGGTGAGAAAGGGATAAAGAACTTCCACCTCCTCAGGGAGTGCAGGGATGGGATGAGGGGGAACGGTTTTGAGCTGAAAGAGGGGAGATTGGGATGAGATGTTGGGGAGAAATGTTCTCCTGTGAGGGTGGGGAGGCCCTGGCCCAGGTTGCCCAGAGCAGTGGTGGCTGCCCCATCCCTGGAGGTGCTCAAGGTCAGGCTGGATGGGGCTTGGAGTCCCCTGATCCAGTGGGAGGTGTCCCTGGGTTGGAACACCCTTCCCACCCAACCCGTCCCGTGGAGGACCGTGCCGCGGACACTCTGCCCTCGGTCGGGAGTCTCTATGGTGATGGGGGGGGACGACACACGCGCTGCGTCTCTATGGTGGCACCGGAAGTGTGGGGCGGACGTTGCAACCGGAAGTACTGGGGGGGGCGGTGGGGGGAAGGAAGGAGGAGGCGCTTCTTTCCCGGCGCCCCCGCGGCCGATTCGGCAGCGCCCCCGCCTCCGTGACGTCACAGCGGTCCCAGATGACGTCACGACCGCCACAGTGACGTCGCGGGAACCGTGACGTCATCGCTCGGCGGCGGAACGGCGGCTGTCCGTGAGTTTTCCCCGCGGGAGGCGGCGCCGGCGGGGGGGGGGGGGGTGTCTGTGTCCTGCGGGGGGGCTGCGGTGCCTTCCCTCTGCTCCCTTCTCTTGCCCTTCTTCCCCCTTCTCTTGCCCCTCCTCTTGCCCCTCTTCCCCATCCTCTCTCCCCTCCTGCCCCTCCTCCCCCTCCTCTTGCCCCTCTTCCCCCTCCTCTCGCCCCTCCTGCCCCCCCTTTCGCCCCTTCTGCCCCCCTTGCCCCTCTTGTCCCTCTTGCTCCCCCCTTGTCCCTTCTGCCCCCCTTGCCCCTTCTGCTGCCCCTTTGTCCCTTCTGCCCCTCCTCTTGCCCCTTGTACCTTTCCTCCTGCCACTTCCTCCTTCTGCCCCTTCCTTTCACCCTTCCTCCTGCCCCTTTCTCTTACCCCTTCCTCTCACCCCTTTCTCTTGTCCCTTCCTCTTCTTCTTGCCTTGGCCCTTCCTCCTTCTTCCTGCCCCTTTCTTTTCTTTCCTCCTCCTGCCCCTTCTACTTAACCCTTCCTCTTCCCATTCCCCTTGTCCCTTCCCCTCGCCCTTCCTCCTGCCCCTTTCTCTTGGCACCTTCCTGTTACTCCTTCTTCCTCCTCTCCCTCCTGTCCCTTCCTCCTGCCCCTCGTACCCTTGCCTTTTTTCTTTCCTTTTCCCTTTCCCCTTCCTACTGACCCTTCCTCTCACCCTTTCCTCTTGTCCCTTCCTCCTGCACCTTTCTCTTTTTTCCTCCTCCCCTTTCCTCCTCTTTCCTCCTCACCTTTCCTCTTTCCCCTTCCTCCTATCTCTTCCTCCTACCCCTTTCTGTTCACCTTCTCACCCTTTCCTCTTCCACCTTTCACTCACCCCAGGCTGCAGCCAGATTCCGGGCTGGGGGGAACTATTATGGCTTTGGGTTGGAATTATCCTAGAATTGTTTGGTTGGAAATGACCTCTGATTTCATCGAGTCCAACCATCCCTGTCCACTCCTGACCCAGCTCCCTGAGCACCTCATCTGCCAGGCTTTGAAACCCCTCCAGGGATGGGGAATCCACCACCTCCCTGGGCAGCCTCTGCCAGGGCCTCAGAACCCTTTCCATGAGGAAACTTCTCCTCATGTCCAATCTGACCCTGCCCTGGGGCACCTTGAGGCCATTCCCTCTCATCCCATCCCCTGTCCCTTGGGAGCAGAGCCCAGCACCCACCTCCCCACAACCTCCTCTCCAGGAGCTGCAGAGAGCCAGGAGGTCTCCCCTCAGCCTCCTCTTCTCCAGCCCAAACCCCCACAGGGCCCTCAGCCGCTCCCACAACCCCTGTTCTCCAGACCCTTCCCCAGCTCCGCTCCCTTCTCCACACGCGCTCCAGCCCCTCCAGGGCCTTCTTGGAGTGAGGGGCCTAACCCTGAGCCCAGGATTACAGGGGTGGCCTCCCCAGCGCCGAGTGCAGGGGATGTTCCCTGCCCTGCTCCTGCTGCCATCCCAGGGCTGAGCCAAGCCAGGGTGCTGGGGGCCTTCTTGCCCACCTGGGCCACTGCTGCCTCCTCTTCAGCCGCTGGCGACCAACACCCCCAGGGCCTTCTCCTCCAGGCACCTTTCCAGCCCCTCTTCCCCAATCTTGGAGCTTCCTGGGGTTGGTGTGGCCCAAGTGCAGGACCTGGCCCTGAGCCTGGTTGAAGCCCAACCCATTGGTCTCAGCCCATGGATCCAGCCTGGCCAGGTCCCTCTGCAGAGGCTCCCTGCCCTCCAGCAGATCCACTCTCTCACCAAGCTTGGTGTCATCTCCAAACTGGCTGAGGGAGAGCTCAATCCCCTCATCCATTTATCCCCTGTGATGCCCTTTGTGGGCTCTTCTTGCTGCTGAGAAGCTGGGTTTGTGCTGTGGGCACGAGGCTGGGTGGATCTGAGGTTCTGCCTGTACCCCAGCCACCTCCTGCCCACCTCTCCAGTAATCCTGGAAGAATTCCACCCCCAAGGACCTCATTCCTGCTTCTCCAGGTCCATCACTGGCTTCAAGGAGCCATGGTTGGTTTAAACACCTACACAAAGCTCTGGTGGGGCCACGGTATCAACAGCTCTTGGTGGGACTTAATGAGCAGGTCCTATTGATGCCTCATGTGGTGGAGAGCTCTGACACCACCACCCATGGGTGTCATCACAGAGGTATCCCAAGCCCACCACAAGGGAGGGCTGGGATCTCAGCTGGTGCTTCTGTCCCCACCTGGGCTCCAAAAAATAGTTGTAATTTAGCCCAGATGTTCCTCAAAGCATCCTGGGCTGTTGAAGGTGATGTGGGACATGCGCATTGACAGGGGGTGGCTCTGCATGAGCCCCCTCTTCATGGCACCGTGTCCTGCATGGGATGCTTGGAGAAGAGCAAAACAGAGTGGGTGCCTCCAGAAAAGGTGGTTGAGATGTTTGCTTCCCACCAAAATTGGGCAGAAGGTGTTTTGCAGGTGGGTTTTGGGATGGGGTTTGGGGCGGGGGGGTTGGTCAGAGCTGGGCTGGGTTACCTTTGCAACCTGGTGCCCACAGAAGTGGGCAAAGATCTGGCTTTGTAGGACAAGATCATGCAGGGCTTGAAGTTGAACAAGGCCAAAGGCAAGGTCCTACATCTGGACTGGGGAAACCCCAAGCACAAATTGGGAGCAGCCCTGAGGAGAAGGACTTGGGGTGCTGGGGGTGAGAAGCTGTACATAGGCCATCAATGAGTGCTTCCAGCCCAGAACCCCCTCGTGTCCTGGGCTGGATCCAAAGAGTGGGAGCAGCAGGGCCAGGGAGGGGATTCTGCCCTTCTGCTCCGCTCTAGGGAGACCCCACCTGGAGTCCTGTGTCCAGGGCTGGAATCCCCACCAGCAGAAGGAGATGGAGCTGTTGGAGCTGGGCCAGAGGAGGCCACGGAGATGATGGGAGGGCTGGAGAACCTCTGGTGTGAGGCCAGGCTGGGAGAGTTGGGGTTGGTCAGCCTGGAGAAGAGGCTCTGGGGAGACCTTAGAGCAGCTTCCAGTGCTGAAAGGGGCTCCAGGAAAGCTGGAGAAGGGCTTTTTCCAAGGGCCTGGAGTGGCAGGACGAGGGGTAACGGCTTTAAATTGGAAGGGGGAGATTGAGATTGGACATTGGGAAGGAATTCTTCTCGATGAGGGTGGGGAGGCCCTAAGAGTCCCTCAGAGCTTGAGCCTTTGCCAGGTGGGATCACACAGGGCTGAGCCTTTGCTTAGCTGAGCCTTGGCAGAACAAGCTCAAACAGGGCTGAGCTTTTGCCAGGTGGAATCAGGCAGGGCTGAGCCTTTGCAGGACAAACTCACACAGGGCTGAGCCTTTGCTGAGCTGAGCCTTGGCAGGTGGGGTCCCACGGGGCTGGGCCTTTGCTGAGCTGAGCTGTTGCGGGTTGGGCTCCCGCAAGGCTGAGCCTCTGCAGGTCGGGTCCCGGCGAGCTGCGCCCCCTCCGCTCGCAGCGCAGGAGCGGCCGGGGGGCAGCGCTGAGCCCGGCACAGACTACAAATCCCAGGAGCGCCGCGGGCAAAGCTTCAGTGTAAACAGAGCGGATCCGGGCCAGGCCCGGGCCAGCGCCTTGGTGCCCCCAAAGAACTCGGAGGAGGAGGAGGGCTCCAGCGGAGCCTCCTGGGAAGCCCCCGAGCTCCAGCGGCCGCGTCGCTTTCCTCCCCACCTCCTCCTCCTCCTCTCTCGCAGGGCCTCGCTTCAGCCGTTTGGAGGAAGGATCGGATCCTGCGACCGTGGAGGAGAAGGAGGTGATGTCTTCTCCTCCCAGATGGTGGCCTTGAGGGTATAGATGCCAACGGAGCCTGCTGGGAGGCCCCCCAGCTCCTGCGGCCGCGTCGCTTCCCTCGCCACCTCCTCCTCCTCTTCCTCTCTCGCAGGGCCTCACCGCAGCCATTTGGAGGAAGTCGAGGCCGATCGGATCCTGCGCCGTGGCGGAAGGCGGAGGAGAAGGAGCTGATGTCTTCTCATTCCAGCTGGTGGCCTTGAGGGCAGCGATGGCCGCAGGGGGAGCTCCCCAGGTAGGTGTTGGGGGAGGCCTCAGAGGGGTGCAACGGCTTCTTCGTCCCGAGGGAAAAGCCGGCTCTGATCCCGCTGTCGCCAAGCCGGGAGGAGCCCCTGCAGGGACATTTCAGGGTGGGGGTTTCTCCAGGAGTTCTTCTGGAGGTTTTTCTCCTCCTCATTTAGAATTGTGGAGCCCTGGAAGAGTTTTTCTTTCAAACTTGGGCTTCTTAAAGCTGCGGCAGCCGTCGGAGTGCAGGCTGGCGCCGCGTCCCCTTGCCAGCTGCTTCCCTTGAGCTCCTGCCAAGCTCTGGAGGAGTTTGGAGAAGAAGAAAAGAGGAATCGGAGAGAGGGAGGGGTGTGGAGATGGGCAGGAAAAGCTGGGGTTGGCTCTGTACAGAGGTTTTGTCCTTCAGGTCCTAATCCTCGTTGGGGTGGGACTTGGGGCTGGGTGGTCACAGCCCGGGGGGATCGTGGTTTCATGGGATGGGTTGGGTTGGGAGGGACCTTAAAGATCATCCAGTTCCAACCCCCCTGCCATGGGCAGGAACGTCTCCCACTGGATCAGGGGGCTCCAAGCCCCACCCAACCTGGCCTTGAACACCTCCAGGGGTGGGATCTGGGAGTTCTGGGTGATATCAAGTTAGAATCGTGGAACCATGGAATGGTTTGAGTTGGAAGGGACCTCAAAGCCCATCCAGTTACAACACCTCCCACTGGATCAGGTTGCTCAAAGCTCCATGCAGCCTGGCCTTGAACACCTCCAGGGATGGAGACTCCACCACTGCCCTGGGCAGCCTCTGCGAGGGCTGGACAACCCTTTCCATTTAGGGATATGTCCTGATGTCCAATCTAAATCTCCCCTGGTGCAACTTGAGGCCATTTCCTCTCATCCCATCCCTTGTTCCTTGGGGTAAGAGCCCAGCACCCGCTTCACCACAACCTCTTTTCTCCTTGGAGGGAATAATGAGGTCTCCCCTCAGCCTCCTCGAGACTAAACAGCCCCAGGTCCCTCAAAACCCTTGTTCTCCAGCCCCTTCCTCTTCTCTGGACGTGCTCCAGCCCCTCAAGGTCCTTCTTGGAGTGAGGGGCCCAAAACTGAACCCAGGATTCAAGGTGTGGCCTCACCAGTCTCGAGTCCACGGGGGGTGGACGGGGGGACAATCCCTTCTTGCCAAAAAAACAAAGAAACATCCCAAAAATGGTGCTGTTGTTGTGCTGAAAGGCTTCTCCTCTCTCCTGGCCCAGCCTGCCCACGCCCTGAACCTGCTCCCCTACCCCAGGCTCAGCGAGGTCCCAAGAGGTGGACATGACCTGGATGCTGTCGGCACGGAGATCCCATCCGACCCCTGCACAGGTGAGTGGAGAGGGTGGTGGGTGGGCTTCACCGGCGTGGGAGGAGGGGTTGTGGATCCACTCATGTCTTCACCAGAGTGTGGTCAGTCCTGTGGTTGTGCCAATTATAGAATTGGGGAATGGTTTTGGTTGGAAAAGACCTCTGAGATCATCGAGTCCAATCATTGATCCATCCCTTCCAAGTCCACCACCAGACCATGGCCCCAAGTAGGACATCTGCTGGTCTTTTGAACCCCTGCAGGGATGGGGAGTCCACCCTGGGAAGCCTCTGCCGGTGAGGAAATTCCCCCTAAAATCCAACCTACAGCTCCCCTGGTGCATCTGGAGGGCATTTCTCCTTGTCCTTTCACTTGGGAGAAGACACCAACACCCACCTTACCACAACCTCCTTTCCAGGAGCTGCAGAGAGCGATGAGGTCTCCCCTCAGCCTTCTCCAGGCTAAACAGCCCCAACCAAACCCTTCCAACCCAAACCCTTCCATGGTTCTAACCTGATGTCAACCAGAACTCCCAGATTCCATCCCTGGAGGTGTCCAAGGCCAGGTTGGATGGGGCTTGGAGCCCCGATCCAGTGGGAGGTGTCCCTGCCCATGGCAGGGGGTGGAACTGGATGGGCTTTGAGTTCCCTTCCAACCCAACCCATTCCCTGAACTCCCACCCTGAGGAATGTCCTTCAGCTGCTCTGGTGGCCAAGTTCTACTACCAGGGATGGAGCCTTTTCCTCTCCTTGGGAGTCTCAGCTTGGAATTTAAGGCATTTCTGTGGTGGCTTTTGAAATCTGATCATAAAAGCATCGGGTGGGATCTAAGGATGCTTTGAGGAACGGTGGTTTTCCACCTTTCAGGAGGACAGAACCTGGTTGTGGTATTTCCTTTCATCTCTAATTCCACCTTGGGCAGCAGAACCTTCAAACAGATGAAAGTGATCCCCTCAGGCTTCATTAATTGTAGCTAATTTGCATAATGACCTCTTGTCCCCTTCCAACCAGGCTACAGGTTCTTCAAGCCGGGCGGGTTGTTCGGGATGAAGCAGTCGGAGGAGCCCCCTCCGTACGCTGAAGGTCAGCAGATGCAGGAGGACACCAAGGTCCTTGTGAGTCCCTGTGCAGGTAAGGGGCTGCGGGAGCACTGCGGGATGGACCTCGGCTGGGCAAAGGCCATTCTGGGACGGTTTGGAGCCATTTGGGGCCATTTTGGGGCCATTTTGGGGCCATTCTGGCCCAGTTTGGGGCCATTTGGGGGCCATTTTGGGCCATTTGGGGTCCATTTTGGGCCAGTTTTGTGCTGGTTTTGGCCCAGTTCTGTGCCAGTTTTGGCCAGTTTGAGGCTATTTGGGGCCGATTTCTGCCCAATTTGGTCCACTTTGGTGCCAATTTGGGCCACTTTGGTGCCATTCTGACTATTTGGAGGGCATTCTGGGACAGTTTTGGACCAGTTTGTGGCCATTTTGGGCCAGTCTGATGCTATTTTGGACCAGTTCTGTGCCATTTTGGGCCAATCTGATGCTATTTTGGGCCAGTTTTGTGCCATTTATGGCCAGTTTTCAGCTCTTTTGGGACAGTTTGGACCATTTAGGGCCAATTCACTGCCCTTCTAGGCCAGTTTGCCACCATTTTGGGCAAGTTTTCAGCTATTCTGTGCCAGTTTGTGGAAGTTTTTGGCCAGTTTGTGGCCATTTGGAGCATGTTGGTGTCATGTTGGCACAGTTTGCCGCCATGTTGGCCCAGTTTATTGCTGTTTTGTGACTATTTAGGCCCAGTTTGCTGCCAATTAGGGTCAGTTTGATGCTATTCTGGGCCAATTTGTGGCCATTTTGGCCCAGTTTTGTGCCACTTTTGGCCAGTTTATGGCCATTTTGGGCCATTTTGGTGCCAATTTGGCCAGTTTGATGCTATTCTGGGCCAATTTGTGGCCATTTGGGGCTAGTTTGTGACTATTTTGGCCCAGTTTGGTGCCATTTGGGACCAGTTTGTGACCATTTTGGCCCAGTTTGGTGCATTCTGGGCCAGTTTGCTGTCATTTAGGGCCAGTTTGCAACCATTTTGGACCAGTTTGTGATGATTTTGGACCAGTTTGGTGCCATTTGGGGTGAATTTACTGCCATTCAGGGCCACTTTGTGGCTGTTCGGGGCAAGTTTGCAACTCTTCTGGGCCAATTTGATGCCATTTAGGACCAGTTTGCTGACATTTTGGGCCATTTAGTGTCAGTTTGTGCCCCCTTGGGGCCAATTTGGGGCCATTCTGGCTCAGTTTGGTACAATTTAGGGCAAGTTTGGTGCCATTCTGGACCAGTTTAGGGCCATTCTGGGCCGGTTTGTGGCCATTTTGGCCTGATTTTGTGCCAGTTTAGGCAAATTTGCAACCATTTTGGACAACTTTTGGCCATTCTGGGCCAGTTTGCGGCCACTTGGGGCCTCTTCACAGCGATTCTGGCTCAGTTTGGTGCAATTTAGGGCCAGTCTGGGCCAGTTTAGGGCCATTTTGGGCCAATTTGGGGCCATTTTGCTGCTGTTTTGGTCCAGTTTGCAGCCATGCTGGGCCAATTGGCTGGTTTGGGCCATTTTGCTGCCATTTTGGACCTCTTTGCAGCTGTTTTGGACCATTTTGTGGCCATTTTGGGCCAGTTTTGTGTCATTTTGGGCCAGTCTGGGGCCATTTTGAGTGAGTTTGGTACCATTCTGGGCCATTTTGGGCCAATTCGCATCTATTCTGGGCAGTTTTCTACCATTTAGGGACAGTTTTCTGCCATTTTGAACCACTTTGTGGCCATTCTAAGCCAGTTTGTAGCCATTTCTGAGTGAATTTGCATCCATTCTGGCCAGTTTTGTGTCATTTATGGCCAGGTTTTGGCCATTTTGAGCCTATTCGATGCCATTTTTGCCGAATTTGCTGCCATCCTGGGCCAGTTTGCTGCCATTCTGGGCCACTTTGTGGCTGTTTAGGGACACTTTGCAGCTGTTTGCGGTGGTTTGGTGCCATTTTGGCCGAATTTGCAGCCATTTTGGCCCAATTTGGTGCATTTGGGCCAATTTGCATAAATTCTGGCCATTTTTCTGCCATTCGGGGCCAGTTTGTGGCCGTTTTGGTCCAGTTTGTAATCATTCTCCACCAGTTTGTAGCCATTTTGGGCCAATTTGCATCCATTCTGTCATTTAGGGCCAGGTTTTGGCCATTTTGGGCGAATTTGATGCCATTTTTGGCCAGTTTTCTGCGATTTAGGGCCACTTTTTGCCCATTCTGGGCTAGTTTGCTGCCATCCTGGGCCACTTTGTGGCCATTTTGGGCCAGTTTGTTTCCATTTGGGGCAGTTTGCTGCTGTTTAGGGCCAGTTTACTGCCATTCTTTGCCACTTTTGTGCTATTTTGGGCCATTTTGTAACCATTTTGGCCAGTTTGTGGCTATTTAGGGCCATTTGCAGCCATTTGGGGCAGTTTGGTGCGACTTTGGACCTCTTTGCGGCCACTTTGGTCCAGTTTAGTGCCATTGTGGGCCATTTTGGGCCATTTTTCGCAGTTTGCAGCCATTTGTGGCCAGTTTGCTGCCATTCTGGGCCAATTTGATGCCATTCTGGACCAGTTTGTGGCCATTCTGGTCCAGTTTGAGGCCTTTTGGTGCCACTTAGGGCCAGTTTGGTGACATTTTGTGCCAGTCTGGTGCCATTTGGGGCCAGTTTGCATCAATTCTGGCCAGTTTTCTGCCATTTAGAGCCTATTTGCTGCCATTTTGGGCCATTTTGATGCCATTTCGGGCCAATTCGATGCCATTTGGGGCCAGTTTGCTGATGTTTTTGACCATTTTGTGGCCATTCTGGGTCAGTTTGATGCCATTTTGGGCCAGGCTGATACTATTTAGGGCCAGTTTGATGCCATTCTGGGCCACCTTGCTTCTGTTTTGGTCCAGTTTGTGGCCATTCTGGGCTGTTTTGGTGCCGGTTTGGCCCACTTTTGGCCATTCAATGTCAAATTTTTGCTGTCACTGCTGCCTCCAACCCCACTTTTGGCCACTTTCAGGGTGGAGCCGGCGCTGGGCAGGGTTTCTGATCCTCCAGGAAGTTACAAACCGCAGTCATTTAGCTTTGGGTTGTCCTTCAAGGAGCAGCGAGTTGGCATGGATGGTCCTTCTGGGTCTCCTCTTCCACCTTGAGACGTTCTGTGATTCCACCAGTGACTCCAGTTAACCCCTTGAATCCTTTCCAATTCCAGTTGAACCCGGTCGAGTGAGCAAAGTCGAGCAACCCGAGGAGAAACCCGGAGCATCCTTGGAGCTCTACCCCGCGGCCGCCAGCAGCTCCGCCCGTTGGTTTCATGGTGGCCAACGCGCGCCGGAGCGAGTGGGCGTGGAGAGAGATGGCGCCACCACCCTCAACCAGGTCTCGCCGCGGGTCGGTTGTTGGGCACCGCAACTCAGCGCTGGCCCTTTCCGCTGCGCCCAGTGCGGGAAGGGTTTCCGGCAGAAGCAAAGCCTCATCACTCACGAGAGGATCCACACGGGAGAGAAACCCTACAGGTGCGGCGACTGCGGGAAGAGCTTCAGCCAACGGCCCAACCTCTTGACCCACCGGCGCGTCCACACGGGCGAGCGCCCCTTTCCCTGCACGCAGTGCGGGAAGAGCTTCAGCCAGAAGGCCAACCTCTTGGCCCACCAACGCATCCACGCGGCCGGCGAGAAGGCCCTGGCTGGAGGGGAGCAGGAGGACAAGCCGAAGCTGCGCTCCCAACAGAGGAGCTACCAAGAGGACACCCCCTTTGTCTGCCCCGAGTGCGGGAAGAGCTTCCGGCAGAAGCCCAACCTCATCACTCACCGGAGGATCCACACGGGCGAGAGGCCCTTCACCTGCTTCCTCTGCGGGAGGAGCTTCAACCAGAAGACCAACCTGGTGACCCACTACCGCGTGCACACGGGCGAGCGCCCCTTCGCCTGCACCCAGTGCGGCAAACGCTTCACCCAGAAGACCAACCTGGTGACCCACCAGAGCACCCACACGGATCTGCGGCCCTACCCCTGTGGGCAGTGCCAGAAGTGCTTCAAGGACAAGGTGTCCCTCAAAGCCCACCAGAAGACTCACGCCCCGCGCCAACGACGCTGCCCGGGACGCGTCCCGGCCGGGGGCCTCCCCTACGGAGCCGCGCCCACCTTGCTCCAGCCCGGTGGTCCTGAGCAGGAGGCCTCCTTCAGCCCCATGCTGCCCGTTCAGAAGATCCCTGAGGGCCAAGAGCTCTACTCGTGCACGGAGAAGACCTTTCCTGCCAAGGAGCAGCTCCTTCCACACCACCAACCCCCCCTGGGCGAGCAGACCTTCCCCTGCGTCCAGTGCGGGGAGGGCTTCTGCCAGAAGGTCGCTCTCCTCCGGCCGCAGCCCAGCCCGGCCACCGAGGCTCCTGGTGGCTGCTCAGCGACCTTCAACCACAGCCCACATCTCCTGGGCCACCTCGGGGTGCCACCTGTCCTTGGAGAAGCCACCCCTCCACCTCCCACTGCCAGCACTGGAACGGAGAAGCCCTTCATCTGCAACCAGTGCGGCAACAGCTTCGGTTTGTGGCTCTCCCTGGTGGCCCACCAGAAGACCCACGTTGGGCACAAGTCCTACCCGTGCCCCGAGCATGAGAAGACCTCTGGAGAGGATGAGTTTTCCCCTAAAGTTCTCCAAGAGAAACAAGGGGATGGGAGGGCCTGGCTGTGTCCGGAGTGTGGGAGAAGCTTTGCCCAATACGAGCGCTTGGTCAAACACCGTCAAAGCCACCGGGGCCGAGGTCCCTATCGCTGCGACGTCTGCGGGAAGAGGTTCAGCTTGAAGACCAACCTGGTGACCCACCAGCGCATCCACACCGGTGAGAGGCCCTTCACCTGTGGCGTCTGCGGCCGCCGCTTCAACCAGAAGGGCAACCTGGTGACCCATTACCGCACCCACACGGGCGAGCGCCCCTTCGCCTGCGCCCAGTGCGGCAAACGCTTCGCCCAGAAGCCCAACCTCATCGCCCACCAGAAGACCCACACGGGCCGACAGCCCTTCACCTGCCTGGAGTGTCCCAAACGTTTCAAGAGCAAACTCTCCTTGAGGGTCCACCAACGCGTTCACGCCACCGAGAGACCCCAGAGCGAGGCTGGCCAAGCTCCCGGGCTTCAAAGCCACCCGGGGAGTCCTTACCCGTGTTCGCTCTGCGGGGAGAGCTTTGAGGAGCACGGGGAGCTCCAGCTCCACCGGGAGGACCATGCGGGGGAGCGGCCGCACGCCTGCGCCGAGTGCGGCAAGAGGTTCCGCCAGAAGGTCAATTTGGCCGTCCACCAGAGGACCCACACTGGGGAGAGGCCGTTCCGCTGCGCCGAGTGCGGGAAGGGCTTCAGCCAGAAGGCCCATCTTCTGCGCCACCGCCGCACCCATGGTGGTGCCACCACCGCAACCTCCTGCTGCCCGGAGCACCGCGAGGAACCGGCTGGGAACGGAGCTCCTCTAGGAAAGAGCTCCGAGGCCGCCGCCCTCCTGCTGCCCCCCTGCTCCCGCGGAGCTGCTCCCGTGGAGCTGCCTCGCCAGGACCTTCGAGCTGGGCTGCCACCTCCAAGCAGACCCGAGAGCCCGTCTGGAGCTGCTGACATCCTCTTGCAGCTGATGCAGGAGGACCACCTGGTGGCCACCACGTCCCACCAGGCACCTGTGGGTCCTTGCAAGTGTGGTGATGAAGGTTTGAGCCCCAAGGCCCCGAGCCTGGTGCCGCCGTGCGGCTGCGCCGAGTGCGTTGGCCAACGGCAGCTGCTCCTCAAGCCCCACCCCGAGTGCCGGCAGGAGCTGTGGAGCAAATACGCAACCTGCAGCAGGAGCTTCGAGGAGAAACGTGGCCTCAGAGTGTCCTCTGAGAGGACACCTGGAGAAGAGAAGCCCTCGCCGTGTCCCACCTGCTTGTAACACCCTCCAACGCCGTGCCCGGGCGAGTGACCGCGCCCCCGGCTCCTGCATCGACGCCGAAGCCAACGAGGTGGACACTGACATTGACCAAACGAGGAAGACCTTGAGCTGGGACATCGTGGTGGTGGTGGTGAGCACTCAGGAGAAGTGTGGTGGAGTTGGGACCCAGTGGGCAGGCGGTGGTTGAGGGGAAGCAAGAGATGGGCTCGGCATGGGCTTTGTGTGCCACGGACTGACCAAGGACGAGGGGATGGAGCTGAGGAGCAGGAGAGGACCCTGGGTCCACGTTTGGTCCTGCTGTGGTTGTAGGGAGTGAGAAGAGCTTGGGATCCAGGATCTGTTGGCTTCAAAACCACCTCCATGGTGCAGCACATCCACCTGCTCTTGCCTCCAAGTTCAGCTGGAAGACCCAGAGACAGCCTTGGGGCAAAGAGGGGCCACCATGGGCCAAGAGCTTTTCCCAGAACCCTCCATCCTGCTCTTCTGGACTGGATATTGTGCAAGGATGGAGAACCGAGACCCACCACCACCTGCCCACCAGCCCGAGTGGAGGAGGAACAGCTTCCGAGGAGTGACAGCTTCTCCAAGGAGGAACATCTTCTCTGTGGAAGGGCATCTTCTCCGAGGAGGAGCAGCTTCTCAGAGGAGGAACATCTCTAAGGAGCAACATCTTCTCCGAGGAGAAACAGCTTCTCCATGGAGCTACATCTTCTCTGAGGACCAACATCTTCTCTGAGGAGGAACGGCTTCTCCGAGGAGTAACACGTTCTCCAAAGTGGACCAGCATCTTCAAGGAGGAACAGCTTCTCTGAGGAACAGCTTCCCTGTGGAAGAACATCTCCAAGGAGGAACAGCTTCACCAGGGAGGACCAGGTTCTCTGAGGAGGGATGAGCTGCAGGAGGCAAGGAGAGCTGTGAAGAGGCACCAAGGACCTTCTGGCCTTGGAGGTGACCTTCTACCAGCACAGCAAGACCCCACCTGCAGCTTCTCCAGGGCTGGAGAAGATGGAAAGAACCAAGCAAGCGGCCTGGGAGCCGTCCAACCTCACCTCTGCTTCCAGAAGGGACCTGGGAGAAGCTTCTTCTCCAAGCCTGGAGAGACTAAGTGGGGTGGGGAGAGGGTGGGGAGGGGTTCCTGCTGTGCTTGTCCTGTGGAGGAGCTTTCTCATGGGCACTTCCTTCTGGTTCTCAAGGAGCTTCCCAACAGGTGACCCCACCATGACCACGGGGCTGGTGGCATCTCCCCATCTCCATGCCCAACGTGGTATTCCAGCTGCTGGGTGAGGGGGGGGGGCACAGGTGGCACCTGGAGGTCACAGGTGGCATCTGGGACTTGTAGGTGGCATCTGGAGGTTCCAGGTGGCACTTGGAGATCACAGGTGGCATCTGGAGGTTGATTGCAGGTGGCACCTGGGGCTTGCAGGTGGCATTTGGAGGTCCCAGGTGGCATCTGGGGTTTGCAGGTGGCATCTGGAGGTCACAGATGGCATCTTCACTTCCCCATGGTTGTGGCACCGGGAGGCAAAGCCGTGGAGATGCTTCATCAGATGTTGGTGCAGAACTTTGGGAACAAGAACTTTGGAAAGGAGAACTTCGTGCCCAGAAGCCATTGTTGAAGCCTTCTTCATCCCAAAGAGGACCCGAAGCCCTCCCTCTGCGTCTCCTCCCACCACTCCCTGGTCAGAACCACATTCCCCTCTGCCCTGGGCTCAGACCTTCCCTGGGAACATGGGATGGTGGGACCAAAGCCCACCTTGATGTCAAGACCCACCTCCTCGCCCAGGTGAGGAGAAGCTTTGGCACCGGGGGCATCACCCCAGGATGGTCCCAGCTGGAGGGTCTCCATGGCCACAAAGCAGCCGGGTGCCAGAGGGGTCTGGCAGCCCGAGGTGGGTGTCCACCTCCACCTCCACCCCGCGCCCACCTCGGGCACCGTCCGAGGGCCTCGCGATTCTATTTTTCTGAGGTTATTTAAAATAAAAGCTTTCTGACAGCAGATCCTGGGACCTCTGCGAACCAGGGGTGGGGTGGGACCTGAGAGCCTCCCACTGGGTCAGGGGGCTCCAAGCTCCAACCTGGCCTTGGGACATCTCCAGGGATGGGATCTAGGGGTTGTGGGTGACATCAGGTGAGAATCACGGAACCATGGAATGGGTTGGGTTGGAAGGGACCTCAAAACCCATCCAGTTCCAGCCCCAGGGACACTACTAAATGGATCAGGGGGCTCCAAGACCCATCCAACTTGGCCTTCAGCACCTCCAGGGATGGATCTGGTTGACATCAAATTAGGATCATGGAACCATGGGATGGTTTGGGGTGGAAGGGACCTCAAAGCCTCCCATCAGACCAGGCTGCTTAAGGCCCCATCTGGCCTGGCCTTGGACACCTCCAGGGATGGATCTGGGGGTTCTGGTTGACAGCAAATGAGAATCATGGAACAATGGAATGGGTTGGGTTGGAAGGGACTTCAAAGCCCGTGCAACTCCACCTCTGCCATGGGCAGGGACACATCCCACTGGATCAGGGGGCTCAAAGCCCAATCCAACCTGGCCTTGAACACCTCCAGGGATGGGATCTGGGGGTTCTGTTTGACATCAAGTTAGACTCATGGAACCATGGGATGGGTTGAGTTGGAAGGGACCTCAAAGCCCATCCTCTGCTCCAGAAGAGGCTCTGGGAAGGCGGGCAGGGATGGGATGGGTGTGTTGGCATCACCCAACCGTGGTGGAGCAGGTTGGGGCGGCAGAACCACGACAGCCTCTGCCCAGGGGCACCTTTGCTGCCGAGCGCCCGGCAAGCTGTGACCTGCAGGGAGTGCGGCCACCGCACGCCCAGGGCTGGTCATGGTGGTGCCACCAGGCCTGTGGCCTCCAAGACCTCTCCAGAGCTGGTTATGGCTTTGGAGGTGCTTGGAGATCCATGGGATGCATTGGGTTGAAAGGGACCTCGAAGCCCATCCAGATCCAATCCCAGGGACACCTCCCGCTGGATCAGGGGGCTCCAAGCCCCGTCCAGCCTGGCCTTGGACACCTCCAGGGACGGGATCTGGGGGTTCTGGTGGTCATCAAGTTACAATCATGGAACCATAGAATGGCTGGGGGGGGTTGGAGGGGATCAAGGGGAATGAGAGGGAGATGGGGGGTGATGGGGATGGGGATAGGGGGTGATGGGGATGGGGGGCAGATGGGTGGATGGGGGATGATGGGTGGGTGATGGAGGGAATGTTGTGAGGACGGGGAGGGATGGGGGGAATGGGGGGGTGATGAGGGAGATGGGAGGGGGATGGGGGATGGGGGATGGGGGGTGACAGGGACGATGGGGGGATGATGGGAGGGATGGTGATGGGGGGTGATGTGGATGGGGGGGTGATGGGGATGGAGGGGATGGGGGAGATGGGGATGGGGGGGTGATGGAGGGTAATGGGGGGATGATGGCGATGGGGGGTGATAGGGCATGGTGGGGGGTTGGGGGATAGAGGGGATGTTGGGGGGATGGGGGGCAGATGAGGGGATGGGGGAGTGATGGGGAGAGGGGGGGATGGGGGGGTGATGGGGGGTGTCAGGGACGATGGGGGGATGAGGGGATGACGAGGGGGATGGGGGGATGATGGGGAATGATGGGGGGGTTGAGGATGGAGGGGATGTTGGGGGGCTGGGGGGTGATGGGGGAAGATGAGGGGATGGGGAAGTGATGGGGGATGATGGTTGATGGGGGGATGGAGGGATGGGAGGGTGATGGGGGAGATGAGGGGGGTGATGAGGAGGATGGGGGGGTGATGGGGATGGGGGGTGACAGGGACGATGGGAGGGGATGAGGGGATGATGAGGGGGATGTGGGGATGATGGGAGGGATGGTGATGGGGGAGATGGGGATGGGGGGGTGTTACTGGGGGGGGATGATGATGCCGGAGGAAGGGGGGGGCGGTGCTGGCCGGTCCCTCCGCCCCCCCTCCCGCGGTGCCGGGCGGTCCCGGTGCGTCAGCGGGGGGGGGCGGGGCGGGCGGGGCCGGCGGAAGGCGGCGGCGGCTCGGGCAGGTCAGGGGGGGCCGGGATGGACGGGAGGGGGGACTTTGCTGGGGGTGGGATCTGAGCCCAGGGATATTGGGGGGGGTGCGGGGGGTGTGTGATGAGGGGGAGCGGGGATGGAGGAGGGGGGCCCGGGGGGCTCTGAGCCCAGGGATGGGGGGAGACTGGGGGGAGACGGTACCGGGCGGGGGGGGGGGGGGGGCACGGGGAGAGGGCGCCCGAGACCATGGATGAGGGGACTGGGGGGGGGGACACAGGGGGGACTGTGAATGGAGGGGGGGCAGCGATGGGGGGGGGTCTGAGACCGGGGGGGGGTGGCAGGGATGGGAAGGGAGGCGGGGGGAGGGAGTCTGAGCCCAGGGATGAGGCTGTTGGGGGGGGGGCGATGGGGGAGTACGCGGAGAGGGGAGCTGGAGGGGAACGGATGGGAGAGGAGGCCGGGGGGGGCTTTGCTGGGAAGGGGGGTTCTGAGCTCAGGGATTGGGGCGGGGGCTTTGCTCGGAGGGGCTGAGATCGGGGGGGGGGGGGGGGCTCGGGAGAGGAGCACGGGGGGCACGGGCGGGGGGGCAGGAGCTGCAGGCGGTGGGACACTAAGGATGGAAGGGGGGGATCTGGGGGGTTTTGCCTGGGGGGCTGAGCCCAGGGATTGGGGGGAAGGGGGGTCTTTGTTTGGGGGAGGCAGGCCCACATTTTTTTGGGGGGGGTCTCAGAGCTCAGGGAGGCTGAACCCAGGGATTGGGGGAGATCGGGGGGGGCTTTGCTCGAGGGGAGCAGGGACTGGCGGGGGGGGTGTAAAAAAACTGGGTACAAACCCCAGGGCTAATCCTGCCCCCCCCCAAAACCCTGGGGTTGCCCCCCCCCATCCCTGGGCTCAGCCCCCCCAAGAAATGCCCCCGAACCCTCACCCCATCCCTGTGCCCAGCTCCCCCCCAGCAAAGCCCCCCCTGGGCCTGGCCCCCCCGGGCAAAGACGTCCCCACCCCCAAGCAAAGCCCCCCCAACTGGGAGCACCTGAGGGTTGTTGATGGGTTGGGGGGAGCACCCAAAGGGGTTGATGGGCAGGTGAGAACACCTAAGGGGTTGGTAGAAGCATCCAGGGGTGGTCAAGAGCACCCCAGGGGAGTTGGTGGGAGCACCCAAGGGTTGGTGGGAGCATCCAAGGAGGTTGATGGGTTGGTGAGAACACCCAATGGGGTTGCTGGGAGCACCCAAAGGAGTTGGCAGGTTGGAGCACCCATGGGGTTGGTGGGATCACCCCACATGTGTGGGAGCACCCAATGGGGCTGATGGGTGGGTGGGAGCATCGAAGGGGGTTGGTTGGTCATTGGGAGCACCCAAGGGGTTGGTTTGTTGATCGTTGGGAGCACCCAAAGGGTTGGTTGGTCGTTGGGAGCACCCAATGGGGCTGAAGGGTGGGCGGGAGCACCCAAGGGGTTGGTTGGTCGTTGGGAGCACCCAATGGGGCTGAGGGGTGGGCAGAAGCACCCAAGGGGTTGGTTGGTTGTTGGGAGCGCCCAATGGGGCTGAGGGGTGGGCGGGAGCACCCAAGGGGTTGGTTGGTCATTGGGAGCAACCAAAGGGGTGGGTGGGCGTCAGCAGCCCCAGCCCACACCCCCTCTGCCCAGTTCTCCAGGAGCGGTGGAAGCCTCAGCTCCGCCCTCCCCGCGCGCCCATGACGGACCTGGCGTGGGGCGAGGAGGGCCTGGGCGACGAGAAGGTGCTGGTGATCCACAGCCAGGACGGGGAGGAGGAGGAGGAGAAGGAGTTCAAGTGCATCCTGTGCGGGGAACGCTTCGGCCACCAGCCCGGGCTGGCGCGGCACCAGAAGAACCACGCGGGCGAGCGCTCCTTCATCTGCGCCGAGTGCGGCCGAGCCTTCAGCCTCAAGCACAACCTCCTCATCCACCAGCGAATCCACACGGGCGAGAGGCCCTTCCGCTGCGGCGTCTGCCACAAGAGCTTCAGCCTCAAGCAGAACCTCCTGACCCACCAGCGGATCCACAGCGGAGAGAAGGCCTTCTCCTGCCAGCGCTGTGGGAAGCGCTTCCGCCAGCACCGCTTCCTCCTCAACCACCGACGCGTCCACGCCGAGGAGCGAGGGGGTGGTGGTGCTGGGGGGGGTGGTGGCACCGCCGAGGAGGTCCAGCCTGGTGGGAGCCGCTCGCTGGAGCCACCTGAGGTGGCCACAGGCTCCTTCCTAGAATCAGAGAATCACCCGGTTGGAAAAGCCCTCTGAGATCATCGAGTCCAACCATCCCTGGCCACTACTGAACCATGTCATTAAGAAACTCATCTGCCCACCTTTTGAACCCCTCCAGGGCTGGGGACTCCACCACCTCCCTGGGCAGCTCTTCCAATGCCTCACCACCCTTTCAGTGAAGAAATTTCTCCTGATGTCTAATCTGACCCTGCCCTGGGGCACCTTGAGGCCATTCCCTCTCGTCCCATCTCCTGTCCCTTGGGAGCAGAGCCCAGCACCCACCTCCCCACAACCTCCTCTCCAGGAGCTGCAGAGAGCCAGGAGGTCTCCCCTCAGCCTCCTCTTCTCCAGCCTAAACAGCCCCAGGGCCCTCAGCCGCTCCCACAACCCCTCTTCTCCAGACCCTTCCCCAGCTCCGCTCCCTTCTCCGCACGCGCTCCAGCCCCTCCAGGGCCTTCTTGGAGCGAGGGGCCCTCAGCTGTGTTGTGAAGAGCTTCAGCCAGAAGGGCTTGCTGAAGGTCCACCACTCCAACAAGACAACCTTGGCCTGCGCCGAGTGCAGCGAAAGCTTCGCCCAGAAGGTCAACCTCAACGTGCACCGGTGCAGCCACGGGACCAAGGACAACCTCATGTGAGACCCAACCCGTCTCAGCACCCCCTGCCCGCGCCAGCCGCCCTCCAACCACAAGGTCCTGGTGGTGCCAGATCCCATCCCGGAGGTGTTCAAGGCCAGGTTGGATGGGGCTTTGAGCCCCCTGATCCAGTGGGAGGTGCCCCTGGGATTGGAACTGAATGGGCTTTGAGCTCCCTTCCCACCCAAACCATCCCATGGTTCTGTGATTCTCACTTGATGTAAACCAGAACCCTCAGAACCCATCCCTGGAGGTGTCCAAGGCCAGGTCGGATGGGGCTTGGAGCCCCCTGATCCAGTGGGAAGTGGATGCGCTTTGAGGGCCCTTCCAACCCAACCCATTCCATGGTTCCATGGGATTGCCCCAATCCAGGTGTAGGACCTTGCACTTGGCCTTGAGGAACCTCATGAGGTTCCTTCCTCCCCTGTGCTTCACCTGGGCCAGACACCATGGAGGAGGAGAAGAGGAGGATTCTCCAAGCCTTCCACACGTGTCCCCCTGCCCCACCTTGGCCACGGTGCTGGGTGGTGGCACAGGGTGACCTCTGCTCTTCTTCCTTCCCCAGGGAATGACAGCTACGAACGCCGGAGTGGAGATGGATCCTGGAGCCACCGTCCACGAGCCAACTGGAGAAGCTGCCACCCCACAACACTGAGGAGAAAGACCTGAAGAGGAGCAGGCGAGGGCTCACCTTGCCCCAGGAGCGGCCACTGGCACAGGAATCAAATACAACCCAAAGCCTGAGGTGGGACCTTTTTCCCACCAGGAACAGCTCTGGCACGGAGATGCCACCTGCAAAGGAGCCAAAGGACAACCTGGAGGTGGCAGGGAGCGCCCAAGTGTGGGGTTGGAGTGGTGAGGAGGACGTGTTGACACCAAACCGTGGTGGAGAACCATGGTGGACCTGGCTGGGAGAGTTTGGCTGCGACCAGGATGGGAAAACCACCCTTCTCGGCCAGGTTGGGCTGCAGGTGGGTCACGGCAGGTGGGGCTCAACGCTGGCTCGTGGTGGAGGTGATGTCCTGGTCACTGCCACATCCTGAGGGAGCTGAGCCAGGGCTCCCTCCTGCAGGACCCTCCTTCCACCCTCGTGTCATCCCTCTTGTGACACCTTGGGCCACCCGAGCGCTGCAGGACGAGCACCTGGGCTGAAGGTCCCTGCGGGGAGGACCCATGGGACTCGGTGGCACCCTGGCCTTCACCCCTCCTCATCCCTGGCCAAGATGCTCCACGTGGGGCAACCACGAACCGGAGCATTTTCCAAACCCAGGGGTGTTTTGCCCCCCCCCCCCAAAAGCTGTCTCTGAGCGGGGCCTGGGCTTGGTCCTGGTGGCCACGGGTGGCCCAGGGGGGACCTCCCTGCGCTGCCCCATCCCCCACCGCTTCCTTTGCCGCTGCTGCCGTGGAACTGCAGGTACTTGGGTTTGTGTCATTAAATGAGCTTGGAAAACCTGGTGTCTCCATCTCACTGGGAGGATGAGGAGCACGAGGAGTCTTGTTGGGTCCCCATTGCACAGGTCAGCCCAGTCCTTGAGCTGGTGGAGCTTCCTGGAGCTCTGACCCAGCCAGGAGAGCAAAGACAAAGATGGGGACAGGTAATAACAAAGACCCCGAGTTGTCCTCCAGAGGGACCTGGAGAGGTGAGGCTGAGAGAACCTCATGAGGTTCCTCAAGGTCAAATGCAAGGTCCTGCACTTGGGTCAGGGCAACCCTAAGCACAAATCCATGGAGAATGGATTGGGAACAGCCCTGAGGAGAAGGACTTGGGGTGCTGGGGGAGGAGAAGCTCCACATGAGCCATCAACGAGCTCTCCCAGCCCAGAAACCCCCCGTGTCCTGGGCTGCACCCAAAGCAGTGGGAGATGTCAGCTCAAGAGTGGCACTGGCTGGCCAGGCTGTCCTGGAACAGCACCACTTGCTCCTCAAGGACAGGCAAGAGGTCCCTTAGATCTGTAGTTGGAAGGGGCCTCAAAGCCCATCCAGTTCCAGCCCCCTGCCATGAGCAGGGACACCTCCCACTGGATGAGGGGGCTCCAAGCCCCATCCAACCTGGCCTTCAACACCTGCAGGGATGGGGCAGCCACCACTGCTCTGGGCAACCTGGGCCAGGGCCTCCCCACCCTCAGTGTGAAGAACTTGATGTCCAAACTCAATCTCCCCCCTTCCAATTTAAAGCTGTTCCCCCTCATCCCATCACTCCAGGCCCTTGGAAAAAGCCCCTCCCCAGCTTTCCTGGAGCCCCTTTCAGCACTGGAAGCTGCTCTAAGGTCTCCCCAGAGCCTTCTCTTCTCCAGGCTGAACAACCCCAACTCTCCCAGCCTGGCCTCACACCAGAGGTTCTCCAGCCCTCCCATCATCTCCGGGGCCTCCTCTGGCCCCGCTCCAACAGCTCCATCTCCTTCTGCTGGTGGGGATTCCAGCCCTGGACACAGGACTCCAGGTGGGGTCTCCCCAGAGCGGAGCAGAGGGACAGAATCCCCTCCCTGGCCCTGCTGGTCCCACTCTTTGGATCCAGCCCAGGACACGGGGGGTTTCTGGGCTGCAAACTCCTCCCTCAGCGCTGGCTCCATCCAGGCAGCAGAGAGGAACCAAACTGGAAAGGCAGGAGAAGACAACTCAGAAGGCTTTGTGGTGGCTGGAAGGGTTTTGGTGGGAGGAGGAAGGGAGTCCAGACATGCCCAGGCAGCCAGAAGAGCCGTGCAGGGAGGGAGCTGGTTTCTCCTTACCTGAATGAAACTGGTGTGGTGCCAGGATCAAGAAAACATGGAATGGCTTGGTTGGAAAAAAGCTTGGAGACCATCCAGTCCAACCGTCCCTGTCCACTACAGAACCAGATCCCTGAGCACATCATCTGCTCAGCTTTGAAACCCCTCCAGGGGTGGGGACTCCACCACCTCCCTGGGTGCTTCCAGGGCCTGAGAATCCTTTCCATGAAGGAATGTTTCCTGATCTACAATCTGAACCTGTCCTGGTGCAACTTGAGGTCATTTCCCTTCATCCCATCAAGTACTTGTCCTTCGGAGACCAAACCCCACCTCACCACAACCTCCCTTCTCCCTGTGGAGTGATGAGGTCTCCCCTCAGCCTCCCCTTCTCCAGGCTAAACAGCCCCATTGGGTGCTGATGGAGCCCCCTCTGGTCCTGCCCTGGCTTTGGGGGACCCAGCAGGTGGGGAACCCCATGGGTAGGGGCAGCAGGGTGAGCACCAGGGCCAGGAGCTCAGGGCTGGGCTCACAGGGACCATTCCTCATCCTGTGTGGGGCAGGGGCTGTGACCACCCTGATCCAGTGGGAGGTGTCCTTGCCCATGGCAGGGGTGGAACTGGATGGGCTTTGAGGTCCCTTCCAGCCCAAACCATTCCATGATGGCAACCAAGCACAGTGTCCCAGAGACCTTGAGGGCTTCCTCCCTGCTCGACCCCTTGGAGCTCCCACCCACAGAAGGACCAGGAGGTGACAACAGGGACAAGAATTCACAGCACTTTAATGTGGAGACGGGAAGGACCACAGCGACCAGGCCAGAACCCAACCCCACCAGTGGCCTCCTCATCCTCCGCCCTTCGCTCCTTCTCCAGTGGTTCCTCCTTTGATCCACACAGATCCTTCCCTTCCCACCGGCCTCATCCCCAAAGCCTCCCAGACAACCCCAGTGTCCCCATACTGGACTTTCACACCCCCTGAGCCACCTCCACAGCTTCTCACAGCGTTCCTGCTCCAAAACGTGTCCGTGGGGCTTCCTGCAGGGAAGAACCATGGAATCATGGAATGGTTTGCATGGGAAGGGACCTCAAAGCCCATCCAGTTCCAACCCCCTGCCATGAGCAGGGACACCTCTCACTGGATCAGGGGGCTCCAAGCCCCATCCAACCTGGCCTTGAACACCTCCAGGGATGGGGCAGCCACCACCACCATGGGGGGGGGGTGCCATGGTGGAGAGGGGGGTTTGGGATGCCTTCTGGGGGATGAGATGAGGGGGGGTCATCCAGGAAGGTCATGGGGTGGAGGTCATGGGGTTTTGGGGGTCATGAGAGAGGAGTCTATGGGATGGGCATGATGAGAGGGGGTGCCACTGGGACGGGGGGGTCATGGGTGGCCATGGAGGGAGGGATCATCGTGGGGGGGGAAATGGGGTGGGTCATGGAGTGGAAGCCATGGGGTGGTCATGAGGAGGGGCCATGGGGGGGGGGCTTGGTGAGATTTATGACAGGGGAGTTATAGGGGGGTCATGAGGCGGGGGCCATGGGAGGGAGGGGTCATGGGGGGGCCATGGAAGGGTCACAAGGAGGTGTTATGGGGGGGCTTGGTGGGGTTTATGGGGGGGTTATGAGGGGAGAGTTATGGGGGGGTCATGGGGGGGCACCATGGGGGGGAGCTGGTGTGGAGGCTATGGGAGGCATGGGGAGGGTCATGAAAGGGCCATGGGGGGTGATGAGGGGGTATTACTGGGCGGGGTGTTCATGGGGAGGCCATGGGGGGGTTATGGGGGGTCATGGGGGTGTCATGGGGGGGTGATGTGGGAGGAGGCACTAGGAGGTAATGAGGGGGGTAATGGGGGAGGTCAATGGAGGGGTGATGGGTGAATGGGCGGGTCACGGCGTGCTCATGGGGGTTGCCATGGAGGGGTCATGAGGAAGGGTGCTGGGGGCTTGGGGTTCACGTGAGCATCCTGGGGGGGTTGGCAGTTGGCAGGGTTACGGGGTTTAAGGAGGGATGATAGAGAGGGCTATGAGGGGGGCTATGGCGAGGCAATAGGGGTAATGGAGAGACTATGGGGGGAATAGGGGGCCATGGGGAGGGGGTTTATGGGGGTTCATGGAGGATGGGGGTCACGATGGAGGACGATGGGGGGCGATGAGGGACTAAGGGAGGGATATGGGGGAGGTTCTGGGCTCAGCCCCGGGTGCCCCAGCCCTACCTAGGGCCCCCCCGCCATGGGGTACCGGGGAGGAGAGGGGGCACCGGGGGCTCCAGAGGCCTCGGGGCAGCTCTTCCGGCCGCGCCCCCCCGCTTCCGGCCCGAAGCCCAGCCCCATCCGGAAGTGCCCGCGGGTCACACCCCACGTGGCCCCGCTTGCTGCGGCCGGCGCCGCCATCGTGAGCCCCGAGCGCCACGTGACGCGGAAGCGGCATCGCCATTGGCCCGTGGGAAGAGGGGGTGGGGCCCGCAGCGTCCCGGAGGGGTGGGGCGATTAGTGCTGGAGCTCATTAGTGAGGGCGGGGGGGTAATAATGAGAGAGTGAGGGGGCGGGGGTATGGAAGGGCTTGGGGGGCGCCAAACCCCACCCCAGAGCCAGCGGGGCCCTGTTCTGCCCTGGCACATCCCAAACCACCACATCTGACACCAAAAATGCCAGGAAATCAACCCTCTAAGGCTGATTGGGGCCTTTAGAACCTTACACGGAAACTCCTGACTTGGAAAAGAGCTTGGAGGGCATCAAAGCCAACCCCAGGGCCGGCCCCAACGCTGAGACATGACCCAAACCACCACATCTAACACTGAAAACGCCAGAAAATCATCTCCCTAAGGTTCATTTTGGGGTTTAGAACCCTCTTTTCAACCTTAAATAGGAACTTAAGAGTTGGAAAAGACCTTTAAGGTCATCAAACCCAACCCCAGAGCCAGCAGGGCCATCCCCAACACTGAGACACAGTCTAAACGCCACATCTGGCACTGAAAATGCCGACAAACCAACTCCCTAAGGCGCCTTTGGGGGTTTAGATCCCTGATTTCCAACTTTATATAGAAACTTCTAAGTTGCAAAAGACCTTTAAGGCCATTAAACCCAAACTCAGACCCAGCAGGGTCGGCCCTGATGCTGAGACATGGCCCAAATGCACATCTGAGACTGAAACTGCTGGGAAATCAACTCCCTAAGGCTCATTTTGGAGTTTAGAACCCTGATTTTCAACTTTACATGGAAACTTCTGAGTTGGAAAACGCCTTTAAGGTCATAAAACCCAACAGGGCCAGCCCCAACTCTGAGATATGTCCCAAACCACCACACCTGACACCAAAAGTGCCCGCAAATCAACTCTCTGAGAGTTGTTTGGGGGTTTAGATGCCTGAGTTCAAACCTTATGTGGAAACTTCAGAGTTGGAAAAGATTTTTAAAGTCATCAAACCCAACTCCAGAGCCAGCAGGAACAATCCCACCAGTGAGCCATGTCCCAGGCGCCACATCCAGACAGGTTTGGAGCCCCTGTAGGGATGGGGACTCCACCACCTCCCTGGGCACCCTCTTCCGGGTCTGAGAACCCTTTCCATGAAGGAATATTTCCTGATATCCAATCTAAACCTCCCTCCTTTGATAACCTCCAAAGTCTTTTTCCACTTTGAAGTTTCCATATGAGGTTGGAAATCAGGGTTCTAAACCCCAAAAGGAGCCGTAGTGAGTTGATTTGCTGACATTTACAGTGCTAGAGGTGGCACTTTGAGTCATGTGTCAGTATTGGGGCTGGTGGTGCTGCCTCTGAGGTTGGGTTTTATGATCTCCAAGCTCATTTCCCACACTGCAGTTCCCATATAGGGTTGGAAATGAGAGTTCTAAACTCCAAATGAGCCTTAGGGAGTTCATTTTCTGGCATTTTCAGTGTTAGATGTGGTGGTTTGGGTCATGTCTCAGCGCTGGGGCCGGCCCTGCTGGCTCTGGGGTTGGCTTTGATGACCTTAAAGATCTTTACCAAGTCAGGAGTTTCCGTGTAAGGTTCTAAAGGCCCCAATCAGCCTTAGAGGGTTGATTTCCTGGCATTTTTGGTGTCAGATGTGGTGGTTTGGGATGTGCCAGGGCAGAACAGGGCCCCGCTGGCTCTGGGGTGGGGTTTGGTGCCCCCCAAGCCCTTCCACACACTCCCCCCCCGCCCCCTCACTCTCTCATTACGCCCTCTCACTAATGAGCTCCAGCACTGATCGTCCCCCCACACCCCCAGAGGAGCCTCCCGCACGCTGCGGGCCCCGCCCCCTCTTCCCACCGGCCAATGGCGACGCCACTTCCGCGTCACGTGGCGCTCGGGGCTCACGATGGCGGCGCCGGCCGCAGCAAGCGGGCCAAGTGGGGTGAGCCGCAGGCACTTCCGGGTGGGGCGGGGCTTCGAGCCGGAAGCGGGGGGGCGCGGCCGGAAGAGCTGCCCCGAGGCCTCTGGAGCCCCCGGTGCCCCCCTCCCCCCCCCGGTACCCCATGGCGGGGGGGCCGCAGGTAGGGCCGGGGCACCCGGGGCTGAGCCCAGAACTTCCCCATATCCCTCCCATAGCCCCTCTTCGCCCCCCATCGTGACCCTCACCCCCCATAACCCCCCCATAACCCCTCCATGAACCTCCATAACCCCCTCCCCCTGACCCCCCCATGAACTCCCCATAGACCCTTCATCACCCCCACATCACACCCATAGCCCCCCCGACCCCTCCATGAACCCCCATAGCCCCCCATTGTCCCCACATCACCCCCACATGCCCCCCCCATGTAGCCCCCCCAAACCTCTCCCCATGACCCCCCATAACCCCACCCATAGCCTCTCCATCACCCCCCATGGCCTTGCAATAACCCCACCCATCACCCCCCATCACCCCTCATTGCTCCCCATGTCCCCCCATCACTCCCCCAATTCCTCCCATGACCCCAATAACCCCACGGATAGCCCCCCCATCACCCCCCATGGACCCCCCCATTATCCTCACCGTCACCCCCACATGGCCACTCATGACCCCCCCATAACCTCCCGCCATGACTACCCCATCACCACCCGCAGCCCCCCTGGCTCACCCATGATACCCCTATTACTCTCCCATGATTCCCCCATCACCCCCCATAGCCCCCCCATGACTCCCACACCCCCCCCATGTCCCCCCATCACCCCCCATCATGCCCCATCACCCTCCATAGCCCCCCTATGACTCCCCCATAGCCCCCCCCATGTTCCCCCCCTGACCCCCATGTGACTCCCCGTAGCCCCCCCATGACCTCCCCCACATCACTGCCCTCATAGTCCCCCCCATGGCCCCACCATCACCCCTCATGGTCCCACCATAACCTCCGTATGGTCCCTCATGACCCCCCCATAACCTCCCACCATGGACCCCCCATGATACCCCCATAACTCCCACATGACCATCTCTATCACCACCCGTGACTTCACGTGACCCCACCCATAGCCCCCCCATCACCCCCCATACACCCCTGTGATCTCCCCCACATCACCCTCCCATAACTCCCCCTCATGACCCAACCCACCATGGCCTCCCCCGCCATGACCCTCATCGATGACCTCCTCCAATGTCACCTCCCCAAATAGCATCTCCCTCCCCCCCCATGGTGGTGGCTGCCCCATCCCTGGAGGTGTTGAAGGCCAGGTTAGATGGCGCTTGGAGCCCCCTGATCCAGTGGGAGGTGTCCCTGCCCATGGCAGGGGATGGAACTGGATGGGCTTTGAGGTCCCTTCCAACCCAAACCATTCTGTAGTTCCATGGTTCTAACTTGATGTCAACCAGAACCCCTGGATCCCATCGCTGGAGTTGCTCAAGGCCGGGTTGAATGGGGCTTTGAGCCCCCTGATCCAATGGGAGGCTTTGAAATCCCTTCCAACCCATTCCATGGTTCCCTGAAGCTCACTCGTCTCTTCTTCCAAGGAACAAGGGATGGGACAAGAAGAAATGGCCTCACGTTGCCCCAGGGCAAGTTCAGATTGGACATCAGGAAATTTTCCTTCATGAAAAGGGTTCTCAGGCTTCGGAAGCACCCAGGGAGGTGGTGAGGTCTCCATCCCTGGAGATATTCAAAACCAGGCCAGATGAGGTGCTCAGGGATCTGGTTCAGTCATGGACAGGGATGGTTGGACTCCAACCCAATGATTCTACGACCATGAGCTGCTGTGGCAGCTGGAGGCACTAGGAGATGCCCTGAAGATGCCCCTGAGCGCCAGTCAAGGTCTCACTGAGATGACTTTCTCTGAAGATCCACAATTCCTCTCCTTTGGGCTTGGAATCTCATGTGTTGGCAGCTCTTCTGAGGGGTGGGAATCATGGAATCATGGGATGGTTTAGGTTGGAAGGGACCTCAAAGCCCATCCAGTTCCAACCCCCACCATGGGCAGGGACACCTCCCACTGGATCAGGAGGCTCAAAGCCCCATCCAACCTGGCCTTCAACACCTCCAGGGATGGGATCTGGAGGCTCTGATTGACATCAAGTTACAATCAAGGAACCATGGAATGGTTGGGTTGGAAGGGACCTCAAAGCCCATCCTGTTCCAAACCCCCTGCCGTGGAATGGTTTGGGTGGGAATGGGCAGGGCCACCTCCCACTGGTCAGGTTCCTCCAAGCTCCACCCAACCCAAGAGCTCCTGGAAGACAAACTTTGAAACACACCCCACACCCCCCCGTGGTCGTTGGTCCCCACGTGTGACCATGGGCCCATCCCTGTGTGACAGGACCTGGTGACCTTCGAGGATGTTGCCATCTACCTGAGCCGCGCCGAGTGGGAGGCCCTGGGGGAGGAGCAGCGGGAGCTCTACCGCAGCGTCATGGTGGACAACTACGAGCTCCTGGTGTCCCTGGGTAAACCTGCAGTTCTGACCCCGCGGTGGGTACGGCCGGGGCAGGTGGGCTTCCATCACACCTCAACCCACCCCACCTGAGCTGCTGGTGGCGCCTTGAGGGGCTGCTCAGTGTGTCCTGAGCTGCTGGTGGCTCCAGGGAATGACTTCTCTGGATCCTGTGGTCCTGGGGGATCTTCAGGCTGGAGAAACAGAGGATTTGGGTCTCTTTGAGGTGGTGGCCACCTCCAGAAACTCACCTGTGGCTGAGCTGCCTGCTCTGAGGTCACGCAGGGACCTTCTGGGGATCTTGACCATGGGACAACAGCTCTGTCCCCTCCCCTGGGTGTTCAAGGAGCAGCAGAGCCAAGGGACATCAGAGCTCCCCGACCCAGCAAGGTTCCTCCAGAGGACTTGGAGATATTTCCTTCCCTGGAGGACATCCCTCAGCCCAGGAGAAGCAGCAGATGGTCCCTCACTGGAAGGGAGGTCAGGTGGGAGGTGGTGGTTCCCATCCTCACGTCCCGGCTCTGCCCTTGTCCTGGTCAATCAATCGACCTCTGGCAGCAGCTCCGACATCTCCATTGCTTTTGGTCCACGTTCCGGGGTCATTTCCGCTTGGGTTCTCCTGGGGAACACGAGAAGACCTTTCCTTTCTCCTGTTGACCCTTGGTTCCTCCAGTTGGGTCTCACCACCCCCCTCTGCTCCATCCCCCTAGGTTACCCTGGCCCCAAACCTGACCTTTTGTACCGGCTGGAGCGCAGGGAGGAGCCGTGGGTCTGCCCTGTGCCGAGCCCGGGGAGCTGTGATGGACCCAGCAGCTCCTCTCCAGGTGAGCAGGGACAACCCAAGGCCTGGAGGACCCCTCACCCCACTGGGACGCCTTCCAAAGGCTGCCACGAGCTCCTCTGGAGGTGGGACCAGTAGAACCCTGAGGTTCCCACTTGGCTTCCTGTCCAAATCTCTCCTTGCTGCCTCTTTGGAGGCATCTCCCCACCTTCCAGTGGCCCCACACAAGGTCTCAGCATCAAAGGGCAGCAGAGCCTGTCTTCTCCATGTCCAAAGGCTGCAGCTCCACAGAGATATTCCTGACCTGCTGCTCCTTAGCCCATGGAGAACTCTTCTTCTACCCGGTCACTGGAGCAGGGCTGGGGTCTCCTGGCTGCTGGTGGCATTCTGGGCTTCCTCCTCCCACCCCAGGGTTGAGGAGCAGAAGAGCTTCCCCCACCATGAAGGTGATGTCCTCTGGTTTCCCTGCAGACCACGCCAGGGCCATGAGGTGGCTGGAGGAGCATCCCTTGGGCTGGTGGCCCCGTGCTGGTGGACATCGTGTGCTGGAGGAGAGGACGGAGGCCCCTCACCAAGGTGAGTCCTGGTCCTCCCCACCTTCCTCCCCACCGAGCTCTGGAGCCAAGAGCCTGAGATGGCCTCCAGCCCCATTTCCACCATCGCCACCAGGGCTTCTCCCAGCCCCGCGCAGACACTGCTCCTGCCCATCCAGGTAGAGTGGGGGAGCCCAGGTGGCCCCTGAGCTGGGGACAATGGTCCTTTCTCAGTGGAGAGCCAGGATCTGCCCTGTTCCTCCAGCACAGCCCCCATCTCCCTGTCCCACCACGACGCCCCAGCCAGGAAGCAGGTCAACCCTTGTCACCCCTCTCCCAGCAGGACAGCGCACGCACTGGCGACTCCGCACTAGGAGACTTCTGAGCAAGTTCAGGTGTCTCAGGGATGGGAGCAAGCGGCCACCAGAGGTGGCTGGTGGAGCAGTGGGACCTGTGGAGAGCCGAGAGCAGGCCCCAACGCTCTCCTGGCCCAGGAAGGGAGGAGTAGCCGAGGAACCACCAAGGGTGAAGGCAAATGCAACGGAGAGCAGAGGATTCCACCTTCGTCCTGTGGTGGAAGAGCAGGACAAGAGGGCAGATCCTCAGGAGCTCCTGCGTGGTGGCTCCAGGGAAGGGTTTCAACGCGGACACCCCTTGGGAGAAGCGACTTCTCTTGATGGGAGCTGGGAGGTGCCTGGCCGGGAGCTCCACGAGGCCGTTTTGAAGGACCATTGCTACTGCGCGGTGGGAGAGCCCCGGCTGTGGCGATGCTGCCGGCGCCCGCGCCTGCTGCGTGAGCACGACTACTGCGGCCACCGCGCGCCCCGGGCCAGCACCCTCCAGGACCACGAGTACTGCCAGGGCCACCCGGGCAGAGCCCGCGCTGTGAGACCTCTCGCTGGGGAGGCCGAGTGGAACTTGCCCGTTGAGAGCATCCTCAGGAGAGCCACGAGGATGATGTGGAGGCACCAGGCTCGCGCCGACCGCAGCCTGGGGGCTCTCCAGGGTTCCCGTCCTTCTGAACCCACCATCTTTCCTGCTAATGGAGAAGGGGATCCCGTGAAGGGGACACGTGGGGTGTTTTGTCCTGAGGCAGTGCCCACGCAGCCTCAGAAGGTGCCCGCGGTTTCTCTGAGGAACCTGTGCCAGGGCCTCCCAAACGTCATCGTGAAGAACGCCCTCCTGTGGTCCAACCGAAGTCCTCCCCGTTGCGGTTTGAAGGCATTCGTACGGAGACCCATCAGGTCACACAACTCTACTCTGACACCAAATTGCTCGTTCCCTCTCCACGCCCTTGGCTGGGACAAGGACGCTCCTCAGGCAATGCTCAAACACCCACAAATTGTCCCCATCTGATGTCCCTTCTCTTGTTCCATCACACGTTTCCAGCCTTGAGTCAATTAACTACCGAGATCATTGTTATCTAAAGACCAGATGTCTCCATCTCTGGGCATGTGTTGGGGTGGTTGGAGGAGATGTGGAGTGTCTGCGTCTGTGGGCAGATGATGGGGTGGTTGGAGGAGATGTGGAGCATCAGAAGAAGCAGAGACACCTCCCACTGGGATCAGGGTGCTCCAAGCCCCATACAACTGGGCCTAGAACAGTTCCAGGGATGGATCTGGGGGTTCTGGTTGATGTCAAGAGAGAATCGTGGATCCATGCAATGGTTTGGGTGGGAAGGGACCTCAAAGCCCATCCAGTTCCAGCCCTGCCATGGGCAAGGACACCTCCCACTGGATCAGGGTGTTCACAGCCCCTGCCCCACACAGGATGAGAAATGGTCCCTGTGAGCCCAGCCCTGGTGCTCACCCTGCTGCCCCTACCCATGGGGTTCCCCACCTGCTGGGTCCCCCAAAGCCAGGGCAGGACCAGAGGGGGCTCCATCAGCACCCAATGGGGCTGTTTAGCCTGGAGAAGGGGAGGCTGAGGGGAGACCTCATCACTCCACAGGGAGAAGGGAGGTTGTGGTGAGGTGGGGGTTGGTCTCCAAAGAACAAGTACTTGATGGGACAAAGGGAAATGACCTCAAGTTGCACCAGGACAGGTTCAGATTGGAGATCAGGAAACATTCCTTCATGGAAAGGGTTCTCAGGCCCTGGAAGCACCCAGGGAGGTGGTGGAGTCCCCACCCCTGGAGGGGTTTCAAAGCTGAGCAGATGATGTGCTCAGGGATCTGTTTCAGTAGTGGACAGAGACGGTTGGACTGGATGGTCTCCAAGTTCTTCTCCAACCAAGCCATTCCATGACCCAGTGGCAGAGCACCCAGAGCTGACATGACACCACACAACGGTGCCTCCATGAGAGCAGCCAGTGGGGGGGGTTGGATGGCATCACGTGGCTTGAGTGCTGCAGGGAGTTCTGGGAGAGATGATGGACTTCCAGGTCATGGGGAAGGGAGGGTTCCTCAAGGGAATGGCGTGTGCGGATGTTTGTGAGGGGAGAAGGTGCCCCTTCCGCCATGGTTGCCATGGGAACGGGAGATGCAGCTGCTGCTTCCCGGATGGTTTCCCAGCCTCCTTCCCCTTGGAAACACAGGAGCATGGAATGGTGTTCTGCCCCTCTGCTTCGCTCTGGGGAGACCCCACCTGGAGTCCTGTGTCCAGGGCTGGAATCCCCAACAGCAGGAGGAGATGGAGCTGTTGGAGCGGGGCCAGAGGAGGCCACGGAGATGATGGGAGGGCTGGAGAACCTCTAGTGTGAGGCCAGGCTGGGAGAGTTGGGGTTGTTGAGCCTGGAGAAGAGAAGGCTCTGGGGAGACCTTAGAGCAGCTTCCAGTGCTGAAAGGGGCTCCAGGAAAGCTGGGGAGGGGCTTTTCCAAGGGCCTGGATTGACAGGACGAGGGGGAACGGCTTTAAATTGGAAGGGGGAGATTGAAATTGGACACTGGGAAGGTGAGGGTGAGGACGCCCTGGCCCAGGTTTCCCAGAACAGTGGTGGCTGCCCCATCCCTGGAGGTGTTGAAGGCCAGGTTGGATGGGGCTTGGAGCCCCTGATCCAGTGGAAGGTGTCCCTACCTCTGGCAGGGGGATGGAACTGGATGGGCTTTGGAAGTCCCTTCCAAGCCAAACCGTTCCATGATTCTATGAAAATGTCCTGCAGAACCTCTTTGACCTTTGCCACCATCACAACCGGCCGTGTCTCAGCTTAGAAGGGAACTATTTTGAAGGTGATCAGACTTGATTTGCTTAATTTATTAAATAAAACGAGTTCCAGGCCCAACCTCAGGGGTTTTTTTTTGTGTCAAACCTCATATCGAGGCACTTTTATTACTCCAAGGCCTGACTCGTGTCCTTGCAGCCTCACAACACCTCAGCCTCTCACCAGTGTTTTCCTCTAAGAAACCCTAAATTTGAGCAAAACCAGAATTTCTGAAGGAGGCTCTTTAACGAGCAACTGGATGTTTTGTTTTGAAGGGTTTTGGAAACCATACGGAGAAGACCTGGAATGACGTGGTCAAGGAAATGCAACACAACTTTAAGGCTGTGAAAAATGGAAACCACGCTCCAAGCTTCTCAGTCATTTTAGAGCCCCAGGAGAAGACCTCAGCCATCAGGAATCCTCTGTTGGTGCTGTGCAGCACCAGATGCCAGGAGAAGACCTCAGCCATCAGAAATCCTCTTGGTGTTGAGCAGCACCAAACCCCAGGAGAAGACCTCAGCCATCAGGAATCCTCTCTTGGGATAACATCTGGGATAACCTCCAGGCTGAAGCATTGCAAGATGTTCTCCATGCCAATGTGTTCTCTCTCGCTCTTGGACTCATGGTGAGCAGTAACTGAGGACCATGGACTTCCTGCACAGCTCCAACACATCCCAAACATCTACAGGCACCGGTGAAAGCTGTGAAGCAGCTCCACAGAGACCACTTCAATGTGGTTTGTGGAAAACTACCACCCCCAGCCTTCCCTCTTTGTCTTGGAGGAGGCTCAGGATGGCTTGGACAGCCTTCTCCTCCCACCAGGGTCCAGCACAGAGCCGGAGGTCCTGCCTCTCACCCAGCAAAGGGGACATCCAAGGGGATCTTCTATATGGAGTGGATCACGGAGCCGCGCAGGGCCAGGCCCCCAACGTCACCTGCGCGTCCTGCAGGTGACTCTCCTGGTGCTTCACCAAGCTCCTCCTGAGCACAAACCTCTTCCTGCAGAGGTGGCACTGGAAGAGCCCCTCTCCCGAGTGCCGGCGTTGGTGGTTCAGAAGATAATCCTTTCGCCTGTAGCTTTTGTCACACTCAGAGCACTTGTAAGGCCTCTCCCCCGTGTGGGTCATCTGGTGCCGAACGAGCCACGAGTGGCAAACGAAGCTCTTCCCGCAGTCGCTGCAGATGTAGGACTTGCCCCTGCCCTGGCTCTGCTGCTGGTTGACCACGTTGGCCTTGGCCACCAAGTTCTGCTGGCACTTGGCGCACGACTCTGACTTCTCCTCTTGGTGATGCCAACAGGGGCTCCTTGAGGTGTTTTCCATGGAGTTCCCCTCGCTCTCCATGGGCGGCCGCTCTTCCCCACCTAGGTCTCCACCGAGGTCACGAAGCTTGGTTCCACCTCTAGGGTTGTGTCCACGCTCCAAGTGGGACACCGACCCCCCGCAGGAAGCAGGAGGAGCCCCCTGTACCAGGTGGAACCCCCTTCCACTGAGACTCTTCTCACAGGTGGAGCCTGGAAGCATCTCCCCTTCTCGGGAACCCTGTGGAGCCTGGAGATGTTCCTGCTGGCTGGAGCTTCTCTCACACTTGGGTGCACAAGGTCTCCTCCTGTTTGGTCTCCTCCTGTTTTCCTGAGCGTTGGAGAAATCCAGGTGTTCCCCAAACCCTCGGCTGTACTGAGCATCACCTCCAAGGTCGTTTCTAGTGGGGTTTGTTTCCATCATTTCTGAGTTCCAGTGCCTGTCCCACATCACTCCAGGGTTGGGATCCTTGGAAAACTTCTCTTCGGGTTCTCCTGGCACCTCGGAGTTGTGCACAGGGCTCCCAAAGCCATTTGCTGGAAGGTCCCTCTTTGTGTTTTCATCATGCACTGAAAGAGATTGGAGAGTCCTTCAATTAATGAAGCCTCTTACGAGCATCCTTCCCAATCTCCAACCACTGGTGGACACCCACACTGAGTAAGGTGGGAGGTTTCAATACTGAGGGGGAGAGGAAGCACCAGCATCCCATGGAAATAAGTTCCTGGGAAGAAAAAAGACCTTTCTGCAATTATTCATTTTTTAAATAGAATCACGGAACCATGGAATGGTTTGGGTTGGAAGGAACTTCAAAGCCCATCCAGTTCCACCCCCTGCCATGGGCAGGGACACCTCCCACTGGATCAGGGGGCTCAATGCCCCATCCAGCCTGGCCTTCAGCACCTCCAGGGTTGGGGCAGCCACCACTGCTCTGGGAAACCTGAGCCTCTCCACCCTCATCCTGAAGAATTTCTTCTCAATGTCCAATCTAAAGGCCTCCCCTTCCAAATTAAAGTCATTCCCCCTTGTCCCATCACTACAAGTCCTATATGATGAGTGGGCTTTGAGGCCCCTTCCAACCCAAACCATTTCATGACTCTATCATATAGTTTAAAAAACTACTCTAAATTAGATTTCCTGTCCCAAAAATCTCACCTAACACCCGTTACTGACCTGTACATGGATCCGTAGACATCTCTTCCTTCTCCAAGTCTTGGCCTTCAGGGCCGTGTGGCTCCTCCTCTTGTTTAATCCACGATAAAACCTCGGTCGTGTAGGTCTGAAATCCTGTTCCTTGGGGAGAATTCACACAATTGAAGGACACAAAGCATGGAAGAGTCAGGACTTCACAGAGCTAAGAAGAGCTAAGAAAGCCTTGTCATGAGGAGCCACCTGAGGAGCAGTTCCTACAGTGGGAATTTTTGCCAGGGAATCCTCACCTGCATCGGGGTCCCTTGGGACATCCTCGCTCCCTGCACTTTGGAGCTCCCTGGTGAACATCTCCTTGCCTTTCCTGGTTGGACTTGAAGCCTCGGGGTGATAGAGCACCTGCTCTGCTAACAGGGAACATTCCAGACAAGCAAGAAGATCAAGATTTCACAAGGGCTCTCATTTCCCCCCAATCCAAGCCTAAATTTGATACAATTATAGAATTATGGAATTATGGAACCGTGGAATGGTTTGGGTTGGAAGGGACCTCAAGGCCCACCCATCATATAGGACTTGTAGTGATGGGACGGGGGGGAATGACTTTAAATTGGAAGTGGAGGCCTTTAGATTGGACATTGAGAAGAAATTCTTCAGGATGAGGGTGGGGAGGCCCAGGTTGCCCAGAGCAGTGGTGGCTGCCCCAACCCTGGAGGTGCTGAAGGCCAGGCTGGATGGGGCATTGAGCCCCCTGATCCAGTGGTAGGTGTCCCTGCCCATGGCAGGGTTTGGAACTGGATGGGTTTTGAGGTCCCTTCCAACCCAAACCATTCCACGGTTCCATGATTCTAACTTGATGTCGACCAGAACCCCCAGATCCCATCCCTGGAGGTGTTCAAGGCCAGGTTGGATGGGGCTTGGAGTCCCCTGATTCCATGGGAGGTGTCCTTGCCCATGGCAGGGGGGTGGAACTGGATGGGCTTTGAGGCCCCTTCCAACCTAAATCATTCCATGACTCTATCATATAGTTTAAAAAAATACTCTAAATTAGATTTCCTGTCCCAAAAATCTCACCTAACACCCGTTACTGACCCGTACATGGATCCATAGACATCTCTTCCTTCTCCAAGTCTTGGCCTTCAGGGCCGTGCGGCTCCTCCTCTTGTTTAATCCACGATAAAACCTCGGTCGTGTAGGTCTGAAATCCTGTTCCTTGGGGAGAATTCACACAATTGAAGGACACAAAGCATGGAAGAGTCAGGACTTCACAGAGCTAAGAAGAGCTAAGAAAGCCTTGTCATGAGGAGCCACCTGAGGAGCAGTTCCTACAGTGGGAATTTTTGCCAGGGAATCCTCACCTGCATCGGGGTCCCTTGGGACATCCTCGCTCCCTGCACTTTGGAGCTCCCTGGTGAACATCTCCTTGTCTTTCCTGGTTGGACTTGAAGCCTCGGGGTGATGGAGCACCTGCTCTGCTAACAGGGAACATTCCAGACAAGCAAGAAGATCAGGATTTCACAAGGGCTCTCATTTCCCCCTAATCCAAGCCTAAATTTGATACAATTATAGAATTATGGAACCGTGGAATGGTTTGGGTTGGAAGGGACCTCAAAGCCCATCCAGTTCTACCCCACTGCCATGGGCAGGGACACCTCCCACTGGATCAGGGGGCTCCAAGCCCCATCCAGCCTGGCCTTGGACACCTCCAGGGATGGGGCAGCCACCACTGCTCTGGGAAACCTGGGCCAGGGCCTCCCCACCCTCAGAGTGAAGAATTCCTTCCCAATGTCCAATATCAATCTCCCCCTTCCAATTTAAAGCCGTTCCCCCTCGTCCTGTCACTCCAGGCCCTTGGAAAAAGCCCCTCCCCAGCTTTCCTGGAGCCCCTTTCAGCACTGGAAGCTGCTCTAAGGTCTCCCCAGAGCCTTCTCCTCTCCAGGCTGAACAACCCCAACTCTCCCAGCCTGGCCTCACACCAGAGGTTCTCCAGCCCTCCCATCATCTCCGGGGCCTCCTCTGGCCCCACTCCAACAGCTCCATCTCCTTCTGCTGGTGGGGATTCCAGCCCTGGACACAGGACTCCAGGTGGGGTCCACCCAAAGCCATTCTGGCAGTGTTTTTTGCCTCCTCCAAGTGAACCCCTCACCCCCAAGAAGTGACCAATGGCCCATTTGCAGTAGATGTTCACCCAGCTTTGACATGGGGGGAGCAAAGGAAAGAGTTTAAGGGAAAAGGAAATACATTTGAGGCCCCGCCTGGAATGTTGTGTTCAGTTTTGGACACCACGGGATAAAAAGGACATCAGAGTACTGGAGAGTGTCCAGAGGAGGCCACAAAGCTGGGGAAGGGTCTGGAGGAGGAATCATCTGAGGAGAGGCTGAAGGCACTGGGTCTGTTCAGCTGGAGAAGAGGAGACTGAGGGGGGACCTTCTGGTGATCTCCAGGTTTCTGAGCAGGGGAGGAGGAGGAGCAGGCGCTGAGCTCTTCTCTCTGGTGACCAAGGCCAGGAGCCCAGGGAATGGCAGGAAGATGGGCCAGGGGAGGGTTGGGTTGGACATCAGAAGAAGGTTCTTCCCCCAGAGCAGAGTGTGGTGGAACCCTGGAACCAAGGGAGAAGTCCCAGCCCAAAAATATTCCAGAAGCCTTTGGCCAAGGCCCTCAGCCCCACGGTGTGAATGTTGGGGTTGTCCTGTGCAGGGTCAGGAGTTGGATCGATGGTCCCTGTGGGTCCTTTCCAACTCAGGGCATTCTGTGATTCCATGACATCCCATCCCCTCTGCCCTGTGTGGATGGAAACCAACTACGTGCTCTGCAGGCTCCAAAATCCCCATGAGAAGAGAAAGAGGAGTTACCAGCCCTCTCCTGTCAGGGCCAGAGGGCAAAGCTGTTCCAAACTCGTGAGCTTTTTATGAAAGTTTAGAACAGACGAGAAGAGGTGAAAAAGAACTCAACCTTGGAATTTAATCCCTCTGTTTCTTCTTCCCTCTGAGGTATGTGGTTACTCACCTGGGCAGGGCCCTCCCGGAGCTCCTCCAGCCTCGCCCTCCTGCTGATCCGCAGCACTCAGCTCTTCCTCTTGCTTAATATGGATGAAGTTGTCTTCTGCTAAGAGGAACCATCATTATTTTAATGCCATAAACAGAATTAATTCCAATTTTCACCCCATCCCGGGCACAGCAGCTCCGTTGTAGCTCACGTTCTAAAGAAAACCTCATTTCCGTTCTGGTTCTCATTGACCACGGTCACCTAAACAGACCCAAAATAGCTGTCACAAAGATCTCAGGAGATGTTTGACCTTCACAAACATGAGTTTCATGTAAGTGCAATGTTCATCTCGTTGCAGGACGCATCAGGAAATGAAAACATGGTCTACACGGCCCTGGGAGGGGACACCACCACTTGGATCCTCATTCTCGAGCTCTGTTTCTCCTTTGGCTCTTATGTCATTCCATTTTGAGGTGCTCTTGGTAAAACCCACACCATTTCTAATCCCTCAGAAAAGCCCTCTGAGAGTTATGGATGAAACTTAATGAAAAAAGAGGGGGGAAAAAGGAATATAAAAGGAAAACCGGGGCTCCAAGAAGACCTAATATGGCCTTTCAGTGCTGAAAGGGGCTTCAGGAAAGCTGGGGAAGGGCTTTTTCCAAGAGTCTGGAGTGACAGAATGAGGGGGAATGGCTTTAAATTAGAAGGGGAGAAGATTGAGGTTGGACATCAGGATGAATTCTTCATTATGAGGGTGTTGAGGCCCTGGCCCAGGTTGCCCAGAGAAGTGGTGGCTGCCCCATCCCTGGAGGTGTTCAAGGCCAGGCTGGATGGGGCTTGGAGCCCCCTGATCCAGTGGGAGGTGTCCCTGCCCGTGGCAGGGGGTTTGGAACTGGATGGGCTTTGAGGTCCCTTCCAACCCATTCCACGGTTCCATAACTCTGTAATTGTAAAAAATTGTAAAAAACACCTCCAGGGATGGGGCAGCCACCACTGCTCTGGGAAACCTCTGCCAGGGCCTCCCCACCCTCACAGCAAAATATTTCTGCCTAAGATCTCATCTCAATCTCCCCTCTTTCAGCTCAAAACCGTTCCCCCTCATCCTGCCCCTGCACTCCCTGATCCAGAGCCCCTCCCCAGCTTTCCTGGAGCCCTTTTCAGCACTGGAAGCTGCTCTAGGCTCTCCAGGCTGAACAACCCCAACTGTCCCAGCCTGGCCTCACTCCAGAGGTTCTCCAGCCCTCCCATCATCTCCGGGGCCTCCTCTGGCCCCGCTCCAACAGCTCCATCTCCTTCTGCTGTTGGGGATTCCAGCCCTGGACACAGGACTCCAGGTGGGGTCTCCCCAGAGCCATTCTGGCAGTGGTTTTTGCCTCTTCCAAGTGAACCCAAGAAGTGACCAATGGCCCATTTGCAGTAGATCTTCTCCCAGCTTAGCGCCGCCTACTCACCAGTGCCGTTCTCCACAGCATCACCTCTCTTATCCATGTCTTCACAGATCCCAACATATGGATGGTTCCCATCTTTACACCAGGCGTGTCCATCGCACCTCAAAGTGTTGGGCTCTGTGGAAACCATGAAGTGAGGAACAGCCACGATCTCTGGGGATCATAGGATCATAGAATGGGTTGGGTTGGAAGGAAGATTAAAGATCATCCAGTTCCAATCCCCCTGCCACGGGCAGGGACACCTCTCACTGGATCAGAGTTCTCCAACGCCCATCCAACCTGGCCTTGAACACCTCCAGGTGTGGGATCTGGGGATTCTGGTTGATGGCGAGTGAGATACATGGAACAATGGAATAGTTTGGCTTGCAAGGGACCTCAAAACCCATCGAGATCCAACCCCCTAGACGCCTCCCACTGGATCAGGGGGCTCCAAGCCCCATCCAACCTGGCCTTGAACACCTCCAGGGATGGGGCAGCCACCACTGCTTTGGGCAGCCTGGGCCAAGGCCTCCCCACCCTCACAGTGAAGTATTTCATCCTGATGTCCAACCTCAGTCTTCTCCCCTTCCAATTTAAAGCCGTTCCCCCTTGTCCTGTCATTCCAGGCCCTTGGAAAAAGTCCCTCCCCAGCTTTCCTGGAGCTCCTTTTAGTACCGGGAGCTGCTCCAAGGTCTCCCTAAGGTTCTCCTCTCCAGGCTGAGAATGATGAGGACCCCCCCAATGTGTTGGTAACCCCGATCCTTACCACTTCCAAGCATCCCGTGTCCACCTCGGTGCCAGAGCAACCCTTGTCCATCTCGGTGCCAGTCCTGCTGCGCACTCCGTGCCCCCATTCCTCCCGGTGTCCCCGGTGTCCCGGTGCCTCCCAGCAGCAGCTCCAGCGCCCGCAGCCGCCCCCGCAGCGCCAGCACCGAGCGGAGCCGCCGCTCCGCCCGCGCCACCCGCACCTCCAGCCGGGACAGCCGGGAGGGCACCGGGCACCGCCGGAAAGGGGCACCGGGCACCGAGCACCGGCGGGGGGGGTGGGAACCGAGCAGCGGGACAGAACAGGGGGGGTGGGAACAGGCCATAGGCACCGGGAACGGCCCAGGGGAGTGGGAACGGGCACCGGGCACCGGGAACGGCACCGCCAGCCCGGGAAGGGAACCGGCCATGGGGGCTGCTGGTCCAGCTCCTCCTGCAGCTCCGGTCCCGCCCTTACCGGCACTGGCACCGCCCCTGCCGGCTCCACCCCCACGCACCGGCACCGGTAACGGCACCGATAACGGCAGCGGTAACCATAATGACACAAGGAACAGTAAGGGCACCAGTAACGGTAACGATACCGGTAATGGCACCAGTAACGGCACCAATCAGGGCACCAGTAACAGTAACAACACTGGCGACAACTCCGGCAACGGTAACAGCAACGGCACCGACATCGGTAATGGAACCGGTAAGAGCACCAACATCTGTAACAAAACCGGTAATGGAACCGGTAACAGCAGTGGCAATGGCAGCGGTACCGGCACCAAGACCAGCACTGGCAACGGCACTGGTGATGAGACTGGCACCAGCAATGACACCCACAAAGGAAATGGCACCGGCACTGACACCGGTAACAACACCAGCACCAGTAACAGCACCAGTAACAGCACCAACACCGATGCTGACATCAGCACCAACACCAGCACCAGAACCGGCAAGGACAACAGCACCAACATTGAGACCAGCAATGACACCAACACTGGCACCGGTACCAGTAACAACACCAGCACTGGGACTGGCACCACTCCCTCTGGCACCGGTTCCGCTGCCACCACACCGACACCAACCCCACACCGGCACCAACACTGGCGCCGATGCCAATACCAGCAAGGACACCAGCACCAGTGCTGGGACCGGCAACGACGCTGGCACCAGCCCCACTCCACCCTCTTCCTACCCAGCACTGGCACCGGCTTCGCACTGAACCAGCTCCTCACAGAAATCAGTTCCCACTCCACAGATTCTATTACTTTCCAAGCACTAATTTTAATTTTGTTATGAAGTTCACAACAGCCCAATCTCTGCTCGTTGGAGCTTTGGAACCAGCTCTGCCTGACCTTGTAGACAAGGAAAGGCTGCAAACAGAGGTGATGAGAGAAGAAGACACATCTGCTCAGCGCAGACCATGCTCAACACAAGACATTATCATTTCTCTTTGAACGGTGTCTAGAAAAAAACACTATTTAAAAAAAATGCTTTAAAAAATTCTCAGAGGGCCATTCTGTCAAAAAATTCTGCCCATTTCCATCAAAAAATAGTTACTCAGATGAAACCAAACTGAAGTTAGAAAACTAATTCTATAGAAAACTAATTTTACTTTAGCTCAAATCAAAATATTCCACTTTTTATAATAGTAACAGCTTTGTGTGTCAATGGAATCATTGAGGTTGGAACAGACCTCTAAGCTCATCCAGTCCAACCATCAGCCCAGCCCCAACATACCTGCTAAACCCTGTCCCCAGGTGCCACCGCCACCAAAGAATTAGTCTTCCATAGATTTAAGCTTTCCAATTAAAATTCAGAGCTGGGAGGCATCAGGATCCTCTCAGAGCTGGGAGGGATCAGAGATCCTCTCAGAGCCAGGAGGGCCTGATGGTCCCCTCAGAGCTGTGAGGAACCAATATCCCCTCAGTGCTATGGGAGCTCAGGATCCCCAGAGAGCCATGAGGGATTGGGATCCCCTCAGATCAAGGAGGCACCAGGTGTCCCCACTGAGGTGGTTCTGAGGGACCAGCATCTCCTCAGAACTGTGGGGACTCAGGATCCCTTCAGAGGGACTGGGATCCCCTCAGAGGCGTGAGGGATCCATTCCCCAGCCATCACCTCCAGGGATGGGACCTGGGGGTCCTCTTTGACATCGGGTTAGAACCATGGAATCATGGAATGCTTTGGGTTGGAAGGGAGCTCAAAGCCCATCTAGTTCCAACCTCTGCAGTGGGCAGGGACACCTCCCATTGGATCCAGGGGGCTCCAAGCCCCATCCAGCCTGGCCTTGAAAACCTCCAGGGATGGGATCTGGGGGTTCTGGTTGACATAAAGTTAGAATCATGGAATGGGTTGGGTTGGAAGGGACGTCAAAGCCCATCCAGTTCCTGCCATGGGCAGGGACATCTGCACTATTTAAAAAAACCAACATGGTATAAAAACCATGATTTCAACTTTCAAAAAAATACAGTTACTCAGATGAAACTTAAAAAAATTATTCGATAGAAAACTAATTCCACTTTAGTTTAAATCCGTTTTTTGGGACAGTAATGAATTACTTCTATCCCTATTCCCCCCCCCCGGGTTGCAGTGGGTCCTTCCGGCCGCCAGAGGGCGCTCGGTTCCCGCGCCCGGCCGCCG
>JAUMJL010002222.1:0-34424 GCA_033558185.1 Dromococcyx pavoninus | reverse complement strand
GGGGGAGGCGAGGCTTCAGCCAGGCGCATGCGCCTGGCTGGGAGCCCCCGCCCCCCCGCGCAGCACTTGGTCCAATCAGAGGGCAGCTTGGTGGGGGGGTGGCACAGGGTGCGTCGTGACGTCACCGCCCCGTGACGAGCGCAGGGACGGGAGGGCGGGGGCCGAAAGATGCCGGGGCTGGTGGTGTTCGGCAGGCGCTGGGCCATCGGCAGCGACGACTTCGTCCTCCCGGGGGCCTTCGAGCTCTTCGTCCGGCTGGTGTGGTGAGGGGCCTTGGTTGGGATCAGCCTGGGGGGGGCTGTGGGGGTGGGCAGCGCCACAGCGCGGGCTGTCCGGCCTGCGAACGGCTTGGCTGGGGTTGCTGCCGTGTTCTTAGAGCCGTTTCGTCCTGACAAGTCCCTTGGATAATTCCTCCCTTTTTGTCAGTCTTTGTGGAATTCTGGCAATCTCTGTGGAATTCTGTGAGTCGTTGTGGAATTCTGGCAATCTTTATGGAATTCTATCAGTCTTCGTGGAATTCTGTTAATCTTTGTTTATCAGGTGATTGTTTTGCACTGTGCGCTTGTCCCTTCCGGCTATAACATTCATTGTCACAGAATCACAGACTGGTTTGGGTTGGAAGGGATCTCAAAGCCCATCCAGTTCCATGGGCAGGGATCCCTTCCACTGGATCAGGCTGCTCAAGGCCCCAGCCAACCTTGCCTTGAACACCTCCAGGAATGGGGCAGCTACAACGTCTCTGGGCATCTGTGTCAGGGCCTCCCCACCCTCATGGTGAAGAATTTCTTCCTAATGGCTTATCTTACCTTCCTCCAGGTGGATTGGCATTCTCGTTCTTTACACGGTTCATAAAGGGCAGTTTAACTGTCCTGGGGGAGGATTACTGCGCAGCTATTTGCTTGTCCTCCTCATTCTTCTGGCTTCTATAATATGTGCAATATCTGCTCTTGTATACATCAGCATGCAAGGTAAATAGTGAATATTTTATATTTGTCTAGTAGGACTGTAATGTATTTTTTTTTTTTTAATCTGGAGTTGACGTTAAAAGAAAAAAGGCAAAAAAATGACTGTTTTAATGGTAGTCAGACTTGAGAAACTGTCGGCATTGATATTTTTACTCTAATGGTATGACTTTTGTTAGTCAGAAATCTAAATAATAAGTGGACATAACAGCTTAGTGCAGCTGATGGTGATGTGTTCATTGCCATCAGTATATCCTGAAAATTCATTCCGTTGTCGTGTGTGGGTTTGGGAGCAGTGGTTCTTGAACCACGGCTTGTACTGAACTGACTTGGGTGTTAGTGAAGCCAGTGGTGAACCTGACTAGAAAACTCTTAACATTGGAAAGGAAAGGAGCTGTTTCCAGGAACCACAGTTCTACCTGGTTATGCCTGTGTAAGCAACCATGCTACTGCAGTATAGACTACAAGCTGGGAGAATGGGAATAAGCAACCACTGGATCAAGGGCTCTTTAAACAGCCTTGTCACTGGATGAGAACCACAACTTTACAGTTGGAAAAGAGTTTCCAAAGTTGTTTTTGTTCTGCTGTGTTTTAAGCCTTAATGGATTATCCTTCCTACACATAAGCATGCACACCCCACTACCTCATCACCTGTGATCAACAAACTGGTTTAAGGAGCTGAGCTGGCCACAAATTGCTGCCTTTATTATTGTCTAGGAGTGCTAAAAGTAAGAGGTGATTAGTAAACTAACAATACAGAAAATAGTTTAAGTGTTTATCCTGGTAATGGCCCTACTTTCCTTCTCCTGTATAAAAATGTGAATGAATTTATTATATAGTGACTCAGTAAATGGAACGTTCATTGTAGCCCAGCAAAGTAGCATCTAAAAATGAAATATTCAGCCAGCTAAATAGAATAATAATGAAACCAAAAGTCATAAGGAACTCTAGGTGATCCAGCTTTGGCTTGTGCTGGGCACAGCACGACTGCCTCAAGGGCCCTGCAGAGCTGTCTCTGACCAGAGAGTGATTTGGGGTATTAGTAGAGTTGTTCTTTTCTCAGCTTTGGTGATAGCTTTCCATTGGAATGGAAATACTTTATAGTTTCAATTAAGTTTCTTTTTGCAAAGCTCAGAAGGTTCACATATCCGGGGGGATTTTATGTACTTAAGGTGCTTTCGTAAACAGTTCTTGTTTTAAATTGTCCTTGTAATTTCAGGAACGATTTCTAATCCAGGCCCAAGAAAATCACTTCCCAAGCTACTTTATACTCGCCTACTTCTGTATTTTCCTGAATTAATCTGGGCTGTTGTAGGAGCTGTGTGGGTGTCCGACAGCAGTGTGCAATGCGAGAAGACTGTGATAAATGTCATCATTGTGACTGTTATTGCAAGGTAAAGGTGCCTCCCCCTAAATCTAAGCTTGATGATGTACATGAAGTGGCAAATACTGCTTATGTGCATTTTGTGTGTGTTTATTGAAGGCTTTTCCAGCAGTTGCAAACTTTGATATTTCTTTTATATTATTGTGGTTTTTCACAGAAGGGTTTTCATTGTGAAAGGAGAATAATTTTTAAATCTGGACAGCCAGAATTTATATCCTTTCCTAAACAAGCTTGAACTACTTGCCTTGAGAGAGCATGTGCTATAGTGAAGGGGAGGATCTGAAGGGTAAGAGTGACAGTTTGGATTGTAGAAAACCGGATAAATGTGAAGCAGGTAGTAACTGAGCTGAACTGGTAATGAAAAAAATGGAGCTTTCACACATCTGGGTTGCTGTTTCCAAAGCACAGGGCTATGAGTTTGAGTTTGGTGCCCTATGTGAAATCAGATGGCAACCTTGGTCTTGCTCATAGTGAATTGAAACCCCAATAAGAAACATGCACACTTAGGAGAGTAATAGGTAGTGTTCATACGGTATTTCGTATCTCACTTTGGTTTTTGTCTATAGTTGTGTTTTCTTGCATACTTGTCAGAAGTATCTGGTCTCACAACCTTTTATCCTACTTCTGTTTTGCAGCTGGGTTATCATCATCTTCACTGTCATTGGAATCTTAATCGTCTTTGATCCACTTGGGGGGAAAAAGACATTTTACCTCACCACTGGTGTCGACCGGAACCTGGAAAGCAGTCAGTCAGGACAGTTGCTGTATAATGTGAAGAACACTGCCACCAGAGTCTGGGAAAAAAGGATCAGATTGCTGTGTTGCTGTATTGTGCAAGATGATGACCATCGAGTGGCTTTTACAAGTATTGCAGAACTTTTCCGCACCTACTTTTCAGTAAGATGGAAAGCTTTTTTTGTATTATGATTAACTAAATGTGTTTGCAGATGTTGCAGCACACATGTCTTCATTCAGCTGGAGGTCCCTGCTGCCTTTTGCCTTGAAATCAGGTTTTGAATGTGCCAGGTTCAAGCTTAAAGGTGACTTTCATATGAAGTATACAACGTGGATTTTTCCTCTCTCTTTAACAAAGGTTTCTCTCCCTTCACATATGTGCAGGTCTGTAAGAAAACGCTATTCTTTCTCCTTGGGTGAGTTTTTTTTCCTCAGTATGTGCAGATCCAGACATTTTTCCTGCTGCTGCTGAATAAGGAGTCATACCTAGAGCAGAGAATCAGACTACTTTCTGACTATTAAAAAATGAGCCCCACAGTGTGTTAAAGGCAGACTGCCCATCTGAGCCATCTCTGAGTACATAGTGTGCACATGTGTGAAGTTGCTTTTTGGAAAGTGAGAGCGTCTGCCAAACCAGAGCCTGCACAGCTAAGGCTCAAATTTATGTCACCTGCTGCTTGAGCAGTCATAGTTCAATGCTGACTTTGAAACCTGTTCATGATTTCAAGCCTAGTACTGCTTGCTCATTAAGCAGAACTTGGGCACACTGATTTATAGCTACAGCCTGCTCAGTGGTTTGTAGGGTAATGTGAGTCATGTGGAGAGGTGGCTGCCCCAGGTAGTTAAATAAAAACCCTTAAGCTTTCTCCTGTGTAACATCCTTCTTAGTTGTTCTCAGTATAGAGGATTTTTCATGTAAAGCTTTTCACATGGTGGTATAGATCAGTGATCAATAAGTCTCATTATTTGCTATATAGCTGAGCAGGTCCTCTGTCAAGTGGTCAAATTCATGTGTAGAATTAGCATCAGTCTTATTGAAGAAAACATCCAATATGTGCAAAAGGGATGGGAGATGCTGTCCTGACCTGCTTCTCCAGTGCACGTTGTCTCCAAGTGAAATGTATTTATATAAACTGAAAGAAATAGAATTCTTTGTGCATTTTCATGTGAGGTAGTGTTGCCATGTTGGGGTGTGTAATGGTTTTAAGCACTCTTTCGTTTCTTTGCACAGGACACTGATTTGGTGCCAAGTGACATTGCAGCTGGTTTGACTCTTCTTCACCAAGAGCAAGATAAAATGGAAAGTTGCCCAAAAGACCCTGAAGAAGTCCTTTGTCATTCTCCATCATCTCTTGTGGTAAAATAGGAGTGTTTGCAGCGTCTGGTGCAATTGCTCTAGGAGATGGTGTCAGATCAAATTGAAATCCAGTTCTTTGTGCAAGGGTTTTTTGGTGGTTTGTTTTTTTTTTAAAACAAGATTAAACACTGCTATGAAAATTCACAGCAATTTAAATTATGACTACATATGTGAAAACATCCTGATAAGTTCACAGTCAAAACATTTGTCTGCTTTTAAGTAAGTAGAAATTGCTTATGAATGGGGAATTAAGTATGAAAAGAACCACTTAGGACAGTTGATCATTGTTGAAGAGCTGGGGGAGAAAGGGAACAGAGAAAATTAGCACTGTCACACAGAACTGAAAAGCTAGTCTTTTAGTATTGTGGTCTGTTGAAATTATGTCTGCTGCAAAGATTCAGACACACCTTTCTTCCTCTACTTTCTTTTCTTTCCCTGTGTCCTCACAGACAGATGATCTGGATATCGAACTGGAGAATGCTGCTCACTATATGCTCTTTGCTGCAGCTGCTTATGGATGGCCCTACTACATATACACCAACCCATTTACTGCACTCTGTAAGCTCAGCAGTGACTGGTAGGTGCAATGAACAGCTTAAAAACACAGCTTCCTTTTATTTAACTAGTGTTAACAGAAATAAAATAGTTTCAATAGCAGTATTTCTGTTGTATTAAATTATGTCAGTCTTGGAAGTACATGAGCTTGACTGGTCGCTTGATCTTTTGCAAAGTCAAACATTGAAGTGAAAGCAGATTCCATCTTCCTGCACTCAGAAACAGATTAGCTTTGGTTTCTTAAGAAAAGTTTGTGATTGGAAGATTTCATTTAGCAAAATACAAAGGAAGAACTGAAATTAAACCAAACATGTTTTAAAACGTGGCTTTTTAGAGCTGCCTTTTGTGCACGTGTGTATGTTTAGAAGCAAGAGGGTATTCCTGTCTTAAAGGATCTGGGAAAAGTTACCTGATCCTCCAGCCTCCATTTTATTCCCTTTACTCAAAAACATATTTACAGTCAGTATTGAACTGTGCATAATGCTGTGTATGTTTGCTGTGAGACCACTGATGTTTGTGACTGTAACCATCATTTTCTTAATTAGTAACATGACATTGTTTAGCCTACTAAAATATAAATGCCTTGGGAAAAAAAACACATAATACAACGGATAAAACATAACGGATAAGCCTGCTGTACAGAATTTCTTTTTTACTTGTTTGTATTTTGTCTTGCTGGCCTGTAGCCTTAAGAATACTTTTCTTATTACATTGTTTGCTCTGCTCATATTGAAAATGTAGGGCACTCTGCTCAGGCAAAAGCAGGTTTGAGGGCAGAGGTGACATCTTGTGTCAGACTACTGGTGCTATTGCAAAAATATTGATCCCCAGCAGAAATCCTTCTGCGAGTGTAACTGAGTTTGATTCCTTGAAAGGAAACCTAAAAAAAATGAAGATGAAAGTTTTTCTTTTCTGTGTTGTTAGCTGCAGAAACAGGCCAACAGATTCTGAGATAACTGGGAGTGATCGTCATAACTTTCACTTTGGATCCATCCTAAAAATGACAGGACTGCAGTACAGAGACTTCATTCATATCAGTTTTCATAACAAGGTAAATGATTTGGACAGGCTTTCAGCAAAAACCTTAGTGCTTAATTCAGTCAAAGCAAAGGGTGATGTTTCCACTTTGCCTTCAGCATTTATAACGTGCAAGATGCAAAGACAAATGGAAACTGGTCCTTAAAGTCAGTTCTGATGTGTTTTCTAATCTAAAGGAACAAGCACAAAATGATTGACATAAATCTGTCTCAGCATTGCAATAAAAGGCGCTTATTAATAACTTTATAAGAAAATAATTCAGCTTCTTTCCTTAATACAATAAAGAGCTTAATAAGAGAACTTTCAGAAGGTGAGAAAAAATGCTTACTCTTACAAAAAGTTCTTGTTTTTACTGATTACATTGATCTCTTCCAGATCTATGAGATTCCATTTTTTGTTGCTTTGGATCACAAAAAAGAAGCTATTGTGGTTGCAGTGAGAGGAACCTTGTCTTTTGAGGTATCATCCATCTGGTATAATTAGCTTTATAGATGCTGGGTGAACTCCTAGCAGCCAGTGTTACACTGGCACACATGAAAACAAACCTTACAGTTTTAAGCTGTAAAAGCTCCTGTCTTTGGGATGGGTGATGGAACCGTGTGCCACTGGAAGAGATTGTGGAGGGTGGGCAGTGGTAATTGCCTGTGAGTCGAGGTGCATTTCTAATGCCTGTGTTTGCAGCTTCAAAATAGTTGCAGAAAGCAGAATTGCTATTGCAGTTTGTGTTTGCTTGGGTGGTGGTTGATGGAGGGTTGTGTTTTGTTGCTTACAAACTTGGAAGTCAGCTAGATGATGTCCCTGTGCCAGTGTTGGGTAGCAGAGTGAGACCTGTGGGCCGCGAGGGCCTGCAGAGGTCTGACTAAAGCCCTGTTGTTACAGGACGTTCTCACTGATCTGTCAGCAGACTGCGAAGACTTGACACTGGAGGATGTTCTAGAGAATGGCTTTGTGCATAAGGTGTGTGCAGCCTGCAGCTCTTTGTAAGTCATCTTAGAAATAATAAACACCTGGGGTCCTTTGGTTAAACAGAAAAATATTCTCCTGGGCTGGATTGCACAAATCATTGCAGTGACTCAGTAGTTTTATCTAATAGTGCCTCTGGAACTGCGAGGTAGGATTTGGAATCCTCTTGTCAGACTTTGTCCTTATTAAATATTCCAAAAGCTGTTTAACCATTATGTGCAAGAGCACCTGGTTATAATTAGACCTCTGTAAGGAGCACATTAAAAGAGAAGACCAGCTTTGCAAAAAGAATGTTGTTCTGCGATGTTGTGTTTCAAGTACCCACGTTCCACACCTTCTCTTCTAACTCAAGTGCTGTCTTGCAGGGAATAACTCAAGCTGCAAATTACATTTATCGAAAGCTAATAAACGATGGAATTTTAAACCAGGCTTTCACAATTGCTCCAGTAAGTTACCTTCCAAATAATTTGATTTGCTGAAAGAATTACACAAAGCTTTTTCTGTGTCAGTTTGTATTTCAGTCTTCTCTTTCTGTCTGCAGGAATATAAACTTGTGGTAGTTGGTCACAGTTTGGGTGGTGGAACAGCTTCTGTCTTGGCAATCATGCTCAGGAACTCTTTCCCAACATTAAGGTGTTATGCCTTTTCTCCTCCAGGAGGACTTTTAAGGTAAGAGACTTATCTTGTGTGGTTCTGTGTCCGAGATGTAAAAATCTTCAAGGTAGTCCATGAATATTTTAGATGGTAACTCTGAGCTTGACTGCGTTAAGAGTTTGCTGATGTGTTCTCCACTAGAATTAGATTTACTCCATCATAAGTTACAATTGAGTTCTTGGGGGAATATTACAGGATGAAGTGTATCTTGTGGATTCCTTAAGATGGTGTAATCAGAGTTTTAAAATAACTATCCTTGAAATGAAAAGGCTCACCTGACTCCTCTGGGTTGTCCTGTTTGACATCTACACATACCGTTACACACAGCATTGTGGGTCTGGAAGCCAATTGAAGAACTGACTTCAAATGCTGCTGTTGCCACATATTTGTATTTTTATTGAATGATAACCATTGTCATAAAACTAAAGTGTGCCTTTCTCTTCAGTGTATCTAAAGTGCATCTTTTTTTTTTTAAGCAAATCACTTGCAGATTACACCAAGCACTTCATTGTTTCAGTCATTGTTGGAAAGGACCTTGTTGCAAGGTGAGATGGAAATATTTTTAAATTGTTCTTTCAGGGCTGGAGAGATTGCAGAAAATAGGAGGCTTGGCTTTACTTTGTTCTATGTGTGTTTAAACAGGTTAAGTATGCCCAACATGGAGGATTTAAAGAGGAGAATAGTGAGAATTGTGGCAAACTGCAACAGACCCAAGGTAACGAATTGCATGTCAAGCAAATAAGATGACTTACCTGGTTAAAAGTCAGGGGAATTGTTGGCTGGGTTGAGCCCCAACTTTAATGAAGTGACAGTTGGTGTATTTTTGATCTTAATGATAAGAGGAACGATGTGGTTTTGGAACAAAAGTTTGTTTTCAGTTCAACAGCTTTTGTGTTAGTCCTATAAAGCTGTCTTGTTGGAAATTGAGTTTCAAAAAGGCCTGGAAGGTACCCATACACAACATCCAACACCTGAAATGATCTGTTTGCTAGTTTTGCTGATAAAGGAAATGATTGAAAAATGAAAAAAAAAAAAAAAAAACAGAAACTCACAAACCCCAAACATGTAAAATTATAAAAAAATCTGTAAGATTACTTAATTTAATAACCATTTAGTATCAGTAAGTAAACAAAGTAGTGGTTTTATTTAAATCTTACTTTCAGAATTAATTTGGAAAGCAAATACCTCTCTGTTACAGTGCCAGTTGTTCACCTTTTAACTGTTATTGGGAAGCACAGTTTTTAAAGTGCTAAAAGAGTGTGGTGTCAGGCAAGGAGATACTGGAGGTACAGAGGAGCAACTTAAAGATGCTCTACTCCATTTCTGAACACCTCAAGTTAAATCTGTCGTACTCATGAGACTTCCATGTAGGCTCAGGGTCGGGAGTCTTGTGGAGGGCCTGGGTGGCATCATAAATACAGAATAAAATAACAGGCAGTTAGAAGCACAGGTGCAAGAAAATGTAAATCTGCAGAGCAGAATCCACACAGAATAATTCATCTGGTAAAGACTGCAACGTTTTCCCCAGTGTTACTGAGTGGCTTGGGTTGGATATTGGTGACATAGATACTCTGGTGGGGAAAATTCAGTAAGGAGACTTTATGACAGAGTTTGGGGAGCATGTGCATATGGTCATTTTTAGTCTTTTAACTGTAGTTTCAGATGATGAGCGTGCAAGCACACGAGCAGAGTCAGTTACTTGAAGAGACGCCAAACCTCAGCTGGGCTGTTTTTCTTTCTGAATTCAGTACCAGATTTTGCTGCGTGGGTGTTGGTACGAAGTGTTCGGAGGAGATCCAGATGACTTCCCAACTGAGCTGGATGGCAGAAGCCAAAGCGCCCTCACTCAGCCGCTCCTCGCTGAGGAGAGCCTGATGGTTCATCGGTCACCTTCGTACAACACCCTCGAGGATGAATCACACTTGAATTCACCTCCTCAGTATCCTCGTCTGTATCTTCCCGGAAGGATTATCCATATAGTAGAAGAATCCAGCTGTAGCAGGTAGGTAATGAATACCACTATCCTGTTCTCCTAAAATCTACTTTAAGCTGCTTCTCACTTCTGAAGCGCGTGTTCCAGCCCTGCACCTCATCTCCATCTCCAACACCCATCTTTGGTTATTACGCGTTTGCCAGCCTTCTGGGTCCTTTCTGTGCCTCCCTGCTTCTTTTTATTTCACTTGGAGCCCTGGAAACTGTTTCTCTTTCTGCCCGAGTGCCTCGTTCTGCCCGTATTTGCGTGTGCTCAGATGATGGTTTTACATAGAAACCTGAAGTTCAGCTTTGGGATGCTGCAGCTCCTGCCTGAGACTGCAGACCTTGCAGTGTAGGGAAGTGATAACAAATTGCCAAGTATTGAGGAGTTACATGAATATTGGTGATGAGAAAGAGGCAAACTGTCGCCCCCAACTCCAGCCCAGCCAGGCTGGAGAGGTCCAGTTGCCCCAGTAGCCAGTGTGCCCATGCAGGCGGCTTTCCCATCCTTCGCTGCTTTCCTTGTGGATGCAGGAAAGGGAGACAGAGGTGGCAGAAAAGCTGAAACTGCTGGAAGGGTGATTGTGGTTTTGTTGGGGCAGCGTTGTGTTTAGGGGGTGGTTATTTGTGTTTTGTTGATGCTGAGTTTTTTAGACAAAGCAGCCCACAAGCTGGGCAGGACTGGCTGTTCTGTTAGACTGAAATGAGAGCATCTGTAACTTGCACAAATCCTCCTCCAGAATTAAAAAACAATTTGTACCTTTCAAAAGAGAGAAAAGGGCTGGAGCTTTTTCCCTCTCATTCAGTAGATTAATTAGTATTGTATTTTAGCTTCACATCTTTGGTGTTTAACAAATTTAATACCGGTTTTCAAGTTAGATAATTCTAACACCTCTGACCTGGCAGGATTTCTTGATAGCTGCTTTTCTACTTTACTTTATGGAGTTCATTTCCCTCATTTACTCCACAGCACAGCAGTTAATTATGTTCTTTTTCTTAATTGGACTAATGTACAGAAACCCCCATCAGGTACCATTCTGTACAATAACATCCTAAATACAGCATTAAATCTACCATCTCGTCTCCTACTGCTACCACTGTGACTTATTTCCTAAATTTGACATGAACTGTGTGAATGTGCTTGGCTTAACCCCCTCATCCCCCTTTGCTTTGTGGTTTGGGCAGGATTCTGTCATAGCTTCTCTCACTGCTCAGGCTGTTTCATCTGGTGTAGTTCTGCCTTCAACAGCAGCGTTTTCCCAGTTTGCTGGAGGGCAGAGCTGTACCTGTCTGGGAGCCCCCCCTTCTCACTGTGAGATGGTTCCAGTGCCTCCCTGAGCAAGGGCCAAAGCCTCCAGGTTTATCTGTTCCACACTTGGCATTGAACACCAGCTCTGACAGGCTGAGCTTGTGGTGTGGTTTTTGTTTTTTCAGGTTGTGCTCTTCAGACATCAAATACACGGCGAGATGGTCAAACCAGACAGTCTTCAGCAGCATTTTAATAAGTCCCAAGATGGTAACGGACCACATGCCAGATGTTGTGCTCAAAGCTCTGAACAGTTTGTCTCAGGAACACGGCTCTTGTATTTCTTGTCAAACACGAGAATGCAACACCCACATGGTATAACCACAGCTCGAGGATGAGGTATGGAGCAGGGTTTTTACTTGCAGGTTTCCAGTGTCCAGGACACCCTCCGCTTTCATGCGTAAGTGGATTTCAGTACTTCTCTCCCATTGCATAAAATAAGTAGGGATCTCGGTGCCCTTGTCTGTGCAGCGACCGCGCGCGGCGCCGCGCTCGTTGGAGCGCAGGGTGTGTGCTGATGTCGAAGGCTGAGCTTGAGTAGAATGGACGCTGTGACAAGGTGTCACTGGGGCCAGGTCAGCTGAATCCTGGGCCAGAGGGTGTGCACGAGGGGAGCCCGGCCCACGCCTCCGAGCACAGCCCTGCCAGACTTCAGGTAGTTAAAATTCCAGTCGAAGCCCCACCATGCCGATGTCTGTGCAGCCAGGAGGGCGCTGGGAAAGCAGCGCGTGAGGGGCTGCTGTGTCCCTGCAGCCAGGGCGGGGACGGGCACAGGGCTGTGGCAGTGCTGCCTGCAGGGCACCAGCCACCCACAGGGTTTTTAGCCAGTGCTGAGCCATGATTGCACTATTTTCTTATGGTCTGTGGAGGGGAGGGGCGTGGCTGACTGCTGCTTGGATACAGGTGCAATATCCTTTAATCTACCTTCCGTATTCATTGATCCATGTGACTGCTTGTGTTGATTTTAAGCTAATACTGTAACTACTTAATGAGAAGAAAACAAATGAGTTGATTATGCCTTGGCATCCTCGCTCACTTCAGCTCTGACCACCAAGAGCACCCATCTAAGTCTGCCAGGCATGCAACACCATTGTACTGATTTTAAAAATGTGGATTCCTTGGTTTAGTGTGAAACTATTTTAACTTGGGTTTGGTGGTTGTTTTTTTTTTAAGGCTCAGTAACGTTTCTTATTTAAAAAAAATTATAGAAAAAAAAGGAATGCACTGAGTTTGAGATCAACTGTGTGGGTGTTCCTGCTGTTTTGCTCAACGTGGAAACAAAATAAAATGTACTCTAAAACCCTGCGTTACTAAGCTGGGCTATGGTGGGTGTGACAGGACTTGTTCCTCTATACCTGTTCAGAGCTGGAGGCTGTGCAGTGGAGTCACTCAGCACCAGCAGCAAAGGCCTGGCACGTGTCCTCGTTCAGGGTGCTGCAGCATCACCCCTGCAGAGACAGCACAGCCATGCAGGGCGAAGACAGAAAACTGAGGCAGTTAAGCACAACCTGTGCAGCACCAGAGCCCTCACGTGCCAACTGCTAAAGTAACTGTTTTGGAGGAAACACATAAGCACTTTTGTTTGTGTACAATGGAGTGAAACAGGCATTTTGGCCCTGGTTGGCAGCATTTAAAATGCTGCATGAGCAGCCACAGCAAGGGGCAGTTAACAAGGTAAAGCAACATTTTTTAGGAAGTCTTGCAAAGAACTACTTTGAATTCTGGCTCTTACCATCAGGGCACAACCCAGGAGCCTGTGGTGCGCACACACCTCTGAGGAGACAGGTCCAGCCCGCTGCTGTCGGCACCACCAGACTGGTTATTGCCCAGTACAGGAATGAGAAGACCTGCTCAGGAACTCAAGCATTAGCACAGTTTGTGATTCAAGGATTTATTAAGTCATACATGCAAAACATACTGCTAATCGCATTAGCAAAAGATCAATGTAAAAACTTCACAATTTTGCAACTTTCATTTTTAAATTTTGCTTTAGTGGTTGAAAGGGTGTAGTTCAACATCATATTCCTGCCAGCTCAGGATGGACAGAACATTAGCACTAATTACAGGACCTCACAGACCCAAGTTACCGTTACTCAGTCTATGCTGCACACGTACACGTGGTGACAAAAGAACACTCGTCTGCGTTAGTAATGTTACAGCTATGGGGGGGATCTGGCAAACAGATGTTGGAGAAGGTCCAGAGTTTATGGAGGTTTAAAATATAAAAATTACTAAGATGTGTAAAGCTGCTCCACATGATTTTTACACCTAGTTAATAGACTAAAAGCTCCTTGGAAAGCATATAACTTACTGAGTCAGAAATACCAGAAAAATAAAGAGGATATGCATGAAAATTCTACTCTACAGAAAAAAAAAAAGGCAAATTTCTATCAGAAAGATTTTAAAAGAGATGTTATATTTCTCAGTAAGAAGAGATTCTACAAGAAAAGCATTTACTACACAAAAGTTGAGGGAATGACTGGTTCAGAACTGTACCTAAATGAATGCCCTACGTGCGGTTCAAAGGGATTTTCCCATCAACACCAACCTCTTCCCCTGCTGCCCCTCTGGGATAGCGGTCCGTTTCACCTGTACCAGCGTGAGCCTGGCATCAGCCCCCTGCGCCGCAGGGTCAGTCACCCGCAGCGCCCACACCCTGACCCAGCCCCTGCGTCCCTGTCCCTCACCCGTCACAGCGCGGCGCTGGCCCAAGGAGCAGCCATGCGGCAGGAAGAAGGGCCACTTGTTGCTTTTTTTTTTAAAAATCACAGCAGCAAGAACTGGATTGCAACCAAGCCCTTACCAACAACAAAGCATTTTACACTGTGACTCGAGGGTGTCGGTCATTGTCAACGATTTAGGGTCGATACACAATGCCAGGCAATGACTGCGAGCTGAGGAAACATTTACTAGTAAAACACATCAGAGCGCAGTGTTTTGCTAATTGTAAGGTACTGTTACTTACTGTGAAAAAACTAGAAAGTGTTTTTGCATTTCCTAACAGAAATTAGAGTCATCTTCAAGAAGAATCTTTAAAAAACAGTTTAGTGCTTAGTGTTCGTAGCACAACAATGCAACTTAGTTCAGCAGAGAGTTTGGCAACACTTAATTGAGCAAGAATAGGATTTTAAAAATAAGGCTTTACATAGGTTTTGTCTTTTCAGGAGTTTGCTTTTAGAAGAATGCAAGGAAACTTTCATACTTTTAACAAATTAAACTGTGAAACTTGATTGGCTCAAGAATTTCTGGAAGAGAACTAATTTATAACAGAAAAACTTGGCATTGAGAGTGAATGCTCCATTGTTCTGAGCAAAGCACAGGGTTTGGAGTAGTGGGGGAGGGTGACATTTACAGCAGCAGGCATTTTCTCTTCCTCTTCTTTACAGGAGGGGGGCAAAGAACTGCTCGGATCGCTTCATCAAACACTGTCTTCAGGCCTCGCTGCGTAAGTGCTGAGCATTCTAGGTATTTCACTGCACCTGTGGAAAGCAAAAAGGCAGTTACAAAGCAGTTTTCCACAGTTAAACAGCACTGCTTCTCCTCGGCTCCGCGGCAAAAGCCAGGCTTTTATTTCAATTAACAGATCTTCCACATTAAGAGATCTTTACACCAAGTCAGCAATAACCCCAGCGCCGTCATACCAATCTCTTTTGCCATGGCAAGGCCCTGTGGGTAGGTGATAGGAGTCAGCTTCTTCTCCTTCAGTTTTTCAATAGTGTCCTTATCATCCCGGAGATCGAGTTTGGTGCCCACTAAGATGATGGGGGTGTTGGGGCAATGGTGCCGCACCTCAGGATACCACTGCAAAAACACAGCACGGGTTGGGGGGGAACATTTCCACAAAGGCCCTCAAACGTCACAACTGAAAGGCTCAGCGTCCTTCAGGACACCTTCAGAGTCAGTGAAGGTGGAAGGGGAGAACATAAGACCCCACTATGACAGTATTAAAAAAGAGCAGGCAACTGCAAAACATTTTTCATGAAGCCAACAGGTACTTCCTTCCTTATTAACTGAGAAGTCTACCCCAGCTGGGGCTGCATTCTTGCCACACACCAGGAAAGCCCTGACCTGCACCTTCCACACCCATGGAGACCACCTCTTGTTTGTGAGGGCTCCACGATGCCACAGAGCTGAGCTGTCCAAGGACACAGAAGACTGTCCAACAGCAGCTCGTGCTAGAACGCTGGCTGAGTCAAGAAACAATTTTTACATGCATTTGTTTAATATTTTACTTTAAATTGCATCAAAGAGAAAGTTCCTGTTCTTGATCTTAGCACCTCGTTGGCTGAAAACTCAATCTGCTGTTATCCTAATGATACATCCAGGAACAATTCATGCTGAGGGTTCCACATGCCCTGATCTTCCACAACTTAGGATGTTGGGCAAATGGATTTCTGCTTTTCCAAACCACATCTCACACCGCCTGCCAAAAATATTTTTAAAGTATTTTTTCCAGGTGCTGCTGTAAAGTGAACACTGTTGAAATGTTAGAAATAAAAGTTCTAGCAGGTTTTACTCACCTTAGCACGGACATTTTCAAAGGAAGCGGGACTCACAAGGGAAAAGCAGATTAAGAAGACATCCTACAAAACACGTGGTAGAAGTTAGCCCAGCAGACAACCATTATGAAGCCTCATCACCCTGAAAAGGCCAAAATCACCAGTCTCTACATCACACTTGCAAAGGGAGAGGTCAGCTACTCAGCTGCATAAGACAATCAGAGGTTGCCTTCCTAGTGGGAAATGCAGACCTCCAAGTGACTTAAGTCTTGAAAGATTTGAAACTCATCAGCACAGGATGTTGCACAGTGTTACTGTTGGCACCTATTTTTTTAAATATGAATATACTATTAATATAGTGCTCTAAAGTAGTGTGAAATTGCAATGACAAAGTGCACAACATGAAATAAAAAACTCATACAACAGAAATTTCTTGTAGAATCTTGTAAAACCATCACTTCTATGCAATGCCAGTATAAACAGATTCCAGAATTTCTCTATAACCAAATTAGGACCGAGAAGGGCATTAAAAACTTTGATGTTCCCTCCGTCCCTTTTTAAATTATAGAGAACGGCAGTCATTTTCAGGGATGTCACACATCCCACTTTTCAGTTGAAGGCAAAAGAAAGACAGCACGTAAAAGCAGACAAGAACATTTTAGAGCAAGTGTTGACCCCAACTGCTGCACAGGATACACTTCAAAACACAATGAGCTCCATCCCTGACGCTCTGGTCTAACCAAGCATTCACAACAACCACAAAATTAATTTTCTCTAAGCAGGTGAAGATTGTAATCTTTGCTCTACGACCCAAAGCTCATTAAGCATTTCTCAAACAAACCCAACATTCCCAACCTACCTCTGCACCCATACACATTTCGGTATCAAACGTGTTAAAGAATCAGGGGGTTCAGAATGTTAGTTGATTGTGCTGCATTTCAAGGCATTTTGTTAGGTCAGCATCTGACATCTGCACTGCTAAGCACTTGCAACCCAGTTGTTCATGCATCACCCCAACAAGTTTCCATAGCAGCGTCCCAGAAGAAGAAAGAAACAACATCAAATAATGTGATACTATGGCCACTACTTCTGTTTTCCAATTCTGCAGGTTTGTGACTGAAGTTCTGCACAGAAAGCAGACTCTTTCCTTTACCAGCTCCAGCGATCAGAATAGTCAAGTAACCATGAGGAATTATTTGAAGATTTCGGCCGTCTCGCATACTACCAATCTTAATAAATAGGTGGCAAAGCTATTTATTGGCAATAAAAGCTTTAGTCTTAGCAACTTACAAAGAGATTTGGTAACAGAGTTCTCAGATCTAGCAATTCGATAGTTCCAAAAAAAGTAGTTTAAAAAATAGGGGCCAATTTATCACTATCGTAAGCAAGACAAGATGAGAGAACTTGGAACTGAAGTTTATTGAAAGTTTTACATACGGCAATAGGTTGATCTGTCAGACTGGCAGATATATTCTTACCATTGGTTCCTCCAACCTAATAACAGCAGGAGATAAAGTTACTCCTAAAACGAATGGAAGGGAAAACCTTCTCTCAGTCAGCGCTTTGTGCTCACAAGAACTCACAACCTGGCTTTTCTTCTTACGAGAGACGCTGCCCTGTAATCCAGCACAACCAACGCCTGCGTCCAGAGCAGACCAGCAGGGCTCCCCACAAACCAGCCAACGGCTGCACCGTCACAGCAGACTCACAAGAGCAAACCTCTCGTGGAAAGCATCCTCCTAATTTAGTTTTATTTTTGCTTTGGTCTCCTGAGGAAAAAAGGTTAAAACCCCCTTGTCTGTCCCAACTTCTTCCTTCCCCCCAATATTCTGAAATATGGTAGATCTCAAATACATCCAGGAGATGGTATTAAATTTCTGTATATTATAAGGGAAAAGTATGAATGAGGGAACAATACACAAATTAATGGCTCCACTAAGGCAAAGTCCTTACTGAGAAGTTAATGGCTATTGGACTGCTGCGTGGCTGAACAATCAGCAATGCCTGCCCCACCTGGCCCAGAAGAGAGTTCAGGTGCACAGAGGTAGACAGAGGGCTACAAGGGTATGTGATGGGCAAGTGTAAAACAGCCCACGGAAGGAAAGGGGAGGCTGAATGCAGATCCTAAAAAAGCCAGGCTTCATCAGCACCACTGTTCCCTCCCCTTGTGTTTTTTTGTCCTTTCAGTGATGATGAACTTTGTGCATTGCACAAGTCTAAAATCTGAAGACTGCTTCATGAGAAGTTCAAGGCTTGTTTCATTTTCTGCTGTAAAAAACAATCCAAATAACAGAAAGCACTTCAAACCTTTACTTCAGTTACACATGCTTGTATGGAAGAGATTTTTATTCCCAAAAGCATGTTTGATTGATAAGGAATTCTTTTGCAGTCTATGAGAAACCCACTGTCACTTCACCAGGCTGAAGACACTCATGTGCATTCTGTCCCTTTGTCACAGGGGAACAACGTTCTCCCTCACAACTCTGCTTTCTCACATTGTTGAATGATTCTCCAACACAGTTTTTCCTGCTCCAAGCTACTTTTTTGAAAGAATTTTTACAATGTTAAGCAAAGCTTAAGTTCTTTTAAGTATCCTATAAATAAGTAAATATTAGTGAGAAAACCTTCCATCGCTTCTCTTCCTAGAAAAAGCAGGTATTTCTGGCATTTCTCCTACAACTGGGAAGTTTATATCCATCTTAGGTATGGTAACTGATGAGAAAGCCTAATTGCAAGAGTTAGTGAGCAGTGCATTAAGGAAAGCTGTGAATTAAGACAGTTTACTTAAAAAGGCACCAGAGTTCATTAAATAAGATTCACGTTATTCAAGGCAGCAGTTGTAGTTTAACTGGAACAATTTTGCATTTTACCTTATTAGCATTAAATATATACATTTAACATTTAACAACAACAATAATCAATACCAAACCCCCCTGCAAATTACCACCTTTCTTTACTTATAGCACAGCTCCACCAGATAAAGTTACAACCGCTCTAAAGAGAATAGAAAACCATCCTCTACAAAGACTAACTGTAGCTGGAATCTCACTGGAAAGAAGAGAGCAGATTACTTCAGCATTTTCCTTACACAAGGGAAGAGGCAGCAAGCAGACAGGACTTAACCAGTTGCGAGCATGGAAGACAGAAGCACATTTGTATTGATGTTACAGCACGAACCACAATAACAAAATACCCACAGCCTTAAGCACATTCAAATGCTGTGACCCAGCCTCTGTCGATACCAATAATATCTTCATTCAGTGCTGCCTATTTCATATTTAGAACATCTTCACAGAGACTAAACAGTATCAAGTGCTTAGCAGTGACAGTGTCAGGTTGCAGCCAAACATCATGCCTGAAAACAAAACAAGCCCTGCTTTTGGCAGGCGCTAACCTTAAAATCAATGGACTCGCTGATGGGGCTATTCACCACGGGTTTTTTGGTTTTGTTTTGGAGGGGTTTTGTTTGTTTTTTTCCTGTTTTAAATCAAGCAGTCTAGTTGATTCTGAGGCTGCAACTCTACAAAAGCCAACACATACCAGTGCATTCAAATACACAAGAATGCAAGTTTTAACACAGGTACAACTGTGCACGCATCAAGGATGATAATCCTACAGCTACAGCACACAAGAAGAAGGAAGGTAGCTTGCAACAAGTCACTGCTACTAATAAATAAACTCCAGAGGTTCAAAAAGAACAAACTTTTATGTCACACAAAGCTGTACACGTCCTTGCTAGTTTCACACTGCAGTTCTTACTGTTTGCGGATAGGAGAGTGGACGTAGTCTGTCATAGTCCTCTTGACCAGCTGTATCCCACAAACCCAGATTGACTGGTTTTCCATCAACCATTACATTGGCAGAGTAGTTGTCAAATCTAAAATGTAAAGAAAGAATGGTCTGCATTAGTTTGCAGTAAAACAGGGCACCCAAGGAGTTTTTCCTACAGAGCCTTGATAGGAACACTTCAAGAAAACATTTTTATTGCATCCTTCTGCTCCCCAGAAACAGTAATGTTGTTCTTTAAATACTGAGCCTGGTGTTGGGTAAAGGAAGGAAAAAATACACACAACAGTTTGTCCAGTCTGAACAGAAGTCACCCCTTTCACTGCTCTTCCAAAGAAAGTGTTAATCTGAGTAAGTACAGGAAAGCAGGTGATGCACTTAGCAAGCACTTTCCAGCCTTAGTGGGATACTCAGCAAGTTAATCTGTTTCAGTTTGTAAGATTTAGAATAGCAGCTACATGAGGAACAACCAAAGAATCCTTAATGACAACAGCAGGTAAGGAAATAAGTCTTAATAATCCTGCAAATAAAAATCCCTCCAATGAAATATCAAAGTTGTTATAATAACAAGGGGCCAGTGGAGGCACGATTTGCTCTCATCACTACTGTAAACACAAAAGGTTGTAATAACTTCTTAAGGCTAAACTAAGCTCACTGGGAACACAGGCACAGTGTAATGCAAAAATTGGAATTTAAGGCCAAAAAAAAGCAAATGGGTAATTAAGACAACAAGGCCTTGGAAAGGTAACTACAGTTATCTATAAAGCTCATCAGAATTTGTCTTGTTATCTGAAAAACTCAGCAGTGTTTACTAAGAGCAAGACAGACAAATACAAAGACATCCACAAAGGGCAAAGCTGCTGCCCATGTATAAGACACCTCCCCCCAACAGGCCCTCAGAAAGAGAACTGCACTAATACTGATACCAGCACATCCTTACACGCAAGGAAAGGGAAGCACCAAAATAAATGAATCCCCACAATCACGCCTGAGGAGCTGTGGCTGGCTCAGCACAGGACTGATGGCAGCATAAGAAGTAGAGAGAACTAAAAAAAGTCTCTAGTCAGAAACCAACTATTTCTGACTATGATAGGATGTTTTACAAGCTGTTCAGCCACAGGACTCCTTATTATAAATATTAAAGATAGAAATAATGCAGTATTTTAAAAGAGAACAGCAACTGATAAAATGTTAGCAAGTGCTGGTCCCTAATAAGCCAGGCCTCGTGAGCGGAGAGAGAAAACCGATGGAGCACAAACCAGCACCACTCTGACCATGCTGCACTGTAAAAGCCCAAAGTGCTGCTCACCCACCCCCAAACACTCAGGCAAACGTTTAAGATGAAACCGAGGGATGCTTGCAGGCAATTCAAACAACTCAAATAATGAGTCCAGAATGGCAGCAATCACAGAGAAGTTGACATAAATGATTTTTTGGGGATTTTATCAATACTTACACAGTGGGTATATATTCTCCAGGAAATGCATTGGTTGTGTAACTGATGAGGAGGCATGTTTTACCTACAGCACTGTAAAAAGAGAAAGTTCACATGTAAACAACATTCATCTAAGAATGAAAAATAATATTCCTTTTAGAGAAGAAGACTGATTACATCCAGTCACTGAAAGAACAACTGAGTGACCACAGTCACTAGTGTGCAGCTAACAGACTGCAGCCTTACCCTTACTGGCAATGAAAACAGAGCTAACCTAAACATCCATTTGGTGAGGTGGTAAATTGCCAAATTTCGTTAATCTTTAGAAAAAAATCCCCAAAGTATTAATAAGACTACTAACATCTGCTGCCCACCTGACTGACTACTCATCAAAATGGCCTTACTCCAACTCCCTGAAATTAAAAAAACAACTGAAAAGTATTTCCAGACACCCTTTACACAGCTCCCAAACTTCCATTTTCCAGAAAACAGTACATTTTCACACTACTTTGAAAAAGTTCGAAAAGCCTAATTTCTTAACGCATCATTACCATGAGTATTTAAGAGTATAAATTATAATCTTCACAACATTTATTGCTGTTGCAAAATGACTCCCTGCATGCGTTTATCAACTATTCAAACATTTCGTGAACTGATTTATAGGCAAATTACATTCCAGCACTGGAGAACTTCGAGCACTGAACCTTTCCCCAGAGATTTAATTCTGAACAGGGGCAGGATGAGGTTCTATTCCAGGCTTCTTTCAAAGCTCTGGCAGCCATTTCCTTCCCTCTCCGCGCTCCTCTCCTCATCTTATCTATAGTCAACCACTAGATTAAGGACACCATTGAATTTGTGGTACAGTTTCAATTAAAGGGTTGGAAAACTTTAAAGTGGACCATATTTCTTCTTTAAGTCTTACAGCCTTACAGTATTCCTGATCACTATTCTCAAACAGACAAACCCCCATTTTCTTGCAGATGTTTTATCACTAAATCATTTGCTCAAAGCAAGTCAGCAGTGATTTTGTAACCTTATTGCACTTACAGGTATAATCTTGCCATTAGTACCAGGCTGGACTCGTGAGCCTCCTGACTAAATCTTTCACAAGCTTAAGGAACTCATTTAAGTTTTAGCCTAGAACTACAGTTAATGTTAAAAAACCCCCACAAACCCAAAACAAACGCAAGAACCAAATGCTATTGCTAAAAATATCCTATTATCCTTTAGCTTCTGCAGAAGAAAAAAAACACCTCAGAAACAAGCTTTAGCCAAGGGCTTATTGACTCTCCAGCTGCAAACATTTTAAAGTGCTCATATCTGAATTTCACTATGTATCTTCCATTTGAATCACTGCATTTCTTGTTTGGAAGCACATGGACTGTCCCTTCACTTACCAAAGGCTGTCTTCAAAGCATTATTTACAATGATTTAACACTTGACATTAAGCAACCAGCCTTACCCAGTGACTCATAATTTAAGACAGGTTAAGTAAATTCAAGCTTTGCCACAACCATAAGCTCCGGTGTGTGCTGTAGCTCCATCTTAACAAGTCTCTCTGTTAATCTTTAAGTAGTTCCATACTGCATTAGCCCAAGAAGTTGTTTGATAGCAGCATCTGACATTACCTTAAATACTTGAGCTATGAAATAGTTGCTTCAGTATGCAAAATTATCCAGGATTTTATCCTACATGCCCAATTTTTTAATTGTAATTACATGTTTCTGAGCTGACACCTGGCATAACATCCCATCTGCTGCCACTTCCTCTGACCATACCACACAGTTTTCCATGCTACTTCTCACACCTGCTTCCAAGGAAACAAGATGCCAGCGCTTTGCACAGTCAGATGATTTTTCCTTTTAGCATGCCCTCTCTTTACCAAGCTATGGCAGCAAAGAAAGGGGACATTTACTTCTATTTTTAATAAGTACAATCTCTGAACATTTTCCTATAGTAACAGGTTTGAGATATACTTGTGCTCAAAAATAAGAGAGGGATTTAATGTTCAAGAACTCCTGTGGGAAAGAGTTGGGAGCAGTATGACAACCTAGCTGAGCTAATTTAACAGCTGTCAACAGAGGAGATCCCATCTCATCTCTTGCACCAGCACTCACCCACTGTAAGGAGCCAGAACAACGAGTCAAGGAAAGCTGTTCACCCCGCCTCCCCCACAGGGACAACTCACTGCTTCAGCTCCTCGAGCTATCAGTCAGATCTCTTTGAATATATTGCTGAATTGCTCTCACAACACTATAAAGCAGGCTGTGCTGGTCCAGCTTATAAAGGACAAATGTGAAAATCTTCACAAAACTGAGGGGAATAAAAGCCAACTTCTTTGGGAAACTTGTTGAGGTGCAGAGGCGATGCGTTCTCACGCTTCAGAACCTGTTTGGTCTGATGCTTCGTTTTCCAGTAAGTTTATTACAGGTAATTTAAACTTCTAACAAATAAATCTGTGTTGAACTCAGCATTTTCAGCAGCAATCAAGAACTTTTCTCTGCACCCATGCTCCTTCGCTCACCTTGCACTGCACCTGGTGAGCCTGCTTGGGCTAATCAGAAGAGCACAGGAAGGAGGTGGTGAGAGACTTCATTCCCAGTTTGGAAGTGCCTGTACTGTGTTTCTGCAGCACCCATCAGCCAGAGTCATTTAAACAAGAAAAAACACGTCCAACGGCCCTGTTTCAGACTCACTCCATGTAGGTTTCCTGCTTTCCTTGCCTTTTGGCTCACTGCCCTACGAATCAGATCATTAGAGTCACCAAACACTAATGTCTACCTTTATAAATAAAGAACACCCTCTATGTTCTTTACCAACTTTTTAAAAACTTCTAGCTTCTGTATTAAAGCAACTCCCCTAATGAGAATTCCAACTGTTTGGCAAAGTATAAATCCTTGTGCATAAAGGCTGAAACAAGAAAATAAAATAACACCAAACCAAGATTAGTCATAACAAGATTTCTAGCAACTACTTAATCATAGCTCTGTCCACCCACTATTACATAAATGAAACTAGTAACATTTGGCTGTAATTAAAAATATGGCCTACAGGAATCTGGCGTTTTAACCACCTAACAATAAGTGAAAGACTTACAAAAGACACCACTGAGTCCCTCACCGCTTCTGGGTACCACCGGGAATCCATATATTTATATAACCACATGTGTATTAACTCATGAAAACAAAACATGTCATTTCTTTTCTGGCCTTATTTACACTAACAAGTTTTAAGAAGTTTTCCCACTGTGTAAGAGCTGCTTGGAGCCACATTCTGTGACACACACGGAAAATGCCGCTGGAGGATCTGTACCAGCATTTCTTCTCCGCTAAAGGTACCGCAGTTGCACAAATGGTGGAGTCTCCTGCTTTCCCACTTCTGAAAACTAACTGTGAGAATTCAGTTTCCATTTACAGCCATGGAAAGGGAGACCAGCTGAAGTACTTGCTGATTTAATTCTGAAGACACCAATATCTGCAAACAGGTGACAGTATTCATAAAATCTTTGGTTATGTAGTTTCCTTCTTTCTCCAGTCCACATGCAGCACCTTCCCAGCAGACACAATGCACAGCCCAGGCCTTCACTCAAGCATTAAACAGCAGAGGAGATTTCTCCAGTACCATCCTCTGATCAGAAGTTCAGTGTTTCTGCTATGGAAGGTTCAGTTGCAGACGGCTCTGCCAGATAAGCTGTGTTACTCACTGTGACACACCCTCTCCCAAATATGCTGCTCAGAACCTACAACACTGCTACACTTTTCAAACATTAAAAGCTCGGTAGCACAAGTTGCTGCATTTCAAGTCACCGCACTCTACACACAGCACTGGAGAGACACGAGGTGCTCAGCTTCTGACACAAACACTGCCCTGCATGCGACAAGCAGCCAATTACCCTACCCCCATCCTCTTCTCAAACGCTGCGAAATCAAATACAGCATGGCTTTAGCAGACAAGGTCTCAAATTAAGCAGAACTCCAGACAGGGACTCTTAATTCACTGTACTTGTTCTTACAGTATTTCTACAATGAAAACTGCCTACAAAAGAGCCCGAGTGGTGACCATATCCATGGCATCCAGCAATCACTTCTCTAAAACACAGAGCTTCCCCTAACATTACACCACACCACTGGAGATTTCATACCACTTAACAGCTGCCTTTTTAGCGTGAAAACAAAAGCTGCTAAAAATAGCTTACACCGATGTTTTTTCTCAAGTGCCAATCAACAGCAATTCTTGCAGTTACTGGAGCGGAGCGCTCTTCATCTGTCCTGTGCATTCCTACCGCTCTGTATCATCAAGAAGGCAAAGCAACAGTTGCCATTTATTCTTCCCCAATCCTCACAGTGAAGGAAAAAAACAAGGGCAAAATTGGATAGCACATCTTGCAACCACGTTGTGTTTTTCTAGTCAAATTAGCTGTCTAAACAGCTCTAAGAACAAACATGAGTTATGTATGAGAAACTGCCTACTCATTTAAAAATTAAAAAAATAATCACCTCACACATACTTCTAGAGCTTTGTTTATTTTGTTCCTAGCAGATATTTGCAGAGAGTGCATGAAACAATACCCTAGTTTTATATTACATAAGCATATCTTTAACTTGCATTGTTTTACAGAAACACTAAAGCTTTAGTCTTATCTAAGACAAACATTACACATTTCCTAGAATACCTGTAATGCTTGAAATCTTGAAGCAGCATAGAGAAACACAAATATTTAACTGCTTTTTAAAAGACACTGAATGGAGAATGATAAAAAGCTACAAAATGAGCTGTAGCTGAATGTAATCTTAAGAGAGATTTGTTTCTAACTAAGGAGGAAGGAAAACAAATTTAACTACTGTATTTTGTCCACAAATATATACACAACTCCGGTAGAACTAGACCACTTCCATTTCCAAGACAAAAGAGCAATAAATATGTTCAGAAGTGGAATGGCTTACAAAGCAAATGATGAAAAGCACTGTTTTGTTGAATGAATTACTGAACATTATGCAGTTCATCTGCACTGAGTTCTCAAATCTAGCACAGGAAGTAGACTGACCTTCTTTCCCCACCCATACATGATGCATCACATTTATTTACAGTATTATCACAGACAACACAGTTCAGTTGAATTAAAAACAACTGATAGAAAAGCAAGTTTTTAGTTTTAAAATCAATATAACCAAAAGAACAGTGTATAGTTATATTTTCTGCCATCAATGAATAAAATTACTATGAAAAGGCTTCATTTATCAAGACACCACTTTCATATTCCTGTGGCTCAAAATCTTACACAGCAAGTCAAAACAAATTTGTTATACGGAGAAGTCTATCTTTTAACCACATTTAACTGCCTTTTTAGGGATTCTATATCTTAAAACAAACACAACAACAAAAAACCCCATATAAATAACTTGAAAGTTAAGCCACCACGTGAAATTACAGACAGTGGCAAGATCATTTTAGCTACATTTCACTCCTCTGTCATCTACAGAAGTTTGCTGTGATACCAATTATGCTCAGGCTACACTGGGATTTTTGTTTCTCCTGAGGGAAGAAAACCCTCACAAACTGCATAAGACAAGTCTTGTTTCCAGCTGGCCTGGAATGTTTCCCTGAGCGCTGACATCCAGTAAGAGAAAGAGCACCTCCGAGTTGGTAGGAATGGCTTCACAGAGAATATTCGAATATCAAACACACAAACTGCTTCCCCACAATTCCAGCGTCGCTCACACTGAATTTCAACAGCTAAACTTAAAAGTTAGCTAAATCATAAAAAGCATCCTCAAGCTGTTCCCTAATAGTGACACCATATCAGAAGGTTGAAGGTGCAACAGGTCCTTACAGACAACTGTGTATCGCTGATGATCTGTATCTCCAGCGCTTTATGGGTCTCCCTTAGCCAGGAGCCTCACCTGACCAGATGAACGCTCACAGGAAAAGCCCCTTCTCACACGCATTTACGATCTGCCCAGAGTTCAGCACATTTCCCTTAGTGTTAACGCAAGGCTCGGACATCGAACATCAAGCTGTAAACAGTCGTGAGTTCGCTACTTTCAAAGAACACATTTCAAATTGAGGATTTCATTTCCCATACCATTAAAAGCATGTTTTTGGTGTTTTCCTTTTTTACCGGCCTGTGGGACACCGGGGTCGGAGCGCGGGACAGGGCGGTGGGGGGAACACCCAGACCGGGAGGCGGCTCCGCGAGCGCGGGGCGAGGCGGCGGCCCCGCCAGCACCGACGGGAGGCGCCCGCCCCCAGCGCGCTCCCCGAGGCCGCCGGGCCCCGCGACACCCTCTCCCCCGCTCCCAGACCCCTCGTCCCGCGGCCCCGCGCTCCTCTCGCCCCGCTCCCGGCGCCGCCTCGCCTCGCGCTCCCCGCCCCCAGCAGGAAGCCGCGGCCGCTTCCCCCCGCCCGGCTCTCCCCGCACCCCCCGGGCACAGCTCCGCCCGGCCCCGCGGCGCCCACAGCCGGCGGGGCCCAGCGCCGCTCCACCACCCCCCCCAGCGCTGCTGCGCGCAGCGAGGCCCGACCGAGCGCGCCCCTCACTCACCCGTCGCCCACCACCACACATTTGATGGCCTGCATCGCGGCGGGGAGCGCACTGGGTCGCGGCCGCCTCCGCCCTGTGCCGTGGAGCGGGGACGAGGCAGCGGCCACCACCACCCAGGGCGGGGAGAGGGAGGACCGCGGGGAAACAGGAAGCGGCCGCTCCGCTCACATCCGGCCGGGCTGCGCTCGGCCCCCGCGGCCCCGCCTTCGGGCCCTTACGGGGAGCCGCTTCGGCGCCGCCGCTTCGGCCGCGCTCGGGTGTTTCCGTCGCGGGGAGCGTGGCTTCGAGATGGCTTCGGGCACGCTGGGGGCCGCTTCGGGTTGGTTCGGCCGCGCTCGGGTGTTTCCGTCGCGGGGGCGGGAGCGGCTTGGGGCGCGCTCGGCAGCGCTCGGCGGGAGTGGCCGCCGTGCTCGAGTACGAACGCCGTGAGGGCGCGGGTGCTCTCTCCGGGTGCCCCCGCCTCTTGAGAAGGGGCGCATCCCGGGGGATGGTTTTTATTTTGCTTCAATCAGTCAGAGCCTCACTGGGATGTGATGCCGAGAGCCAGCACTGCGGGCACAAAGCAAGTGGTGGTGTGCTGGGCGCGGGAGGGCAGCGTGTCCGTGAGGAGCCCGCGCTGGGCTCCGGCCGGTGTCTGGTCATGGACATGAGTCAGGGCGCCATCAAACACCAGCCCTGCCCGCCTCCTCACTGGTGCCCTCTTGACCTGGCACTCGCGCCGTTGTGTCGTGACAAGCCTCTCTCAAACAGCAAGATGTCTTCTGACAGCACATTGGAGCCCATCTTTGACTCCCAGCACAAGGCAGCCAAGCAGCCACCTCCTCTCAGGACATGAAGCACCAATCTAATTCGTAACACCCCATGGTGGGTGCCAACGTGAAACTAACGTCTGCCATACAGATGTACCAAGTGGGTGTGATGCACGTCATCAGGGACAGCCCGCAGCGTTCCTGATGGGCCACTCTGAGAAGATGCCCGTTGTCCCCAGACAGCCATGGGACAGTCCTTCTCGCTCAGCGTGCCTGCACAGTCTGGGGCCAGAACATTTCCCTTCATTGATGGATCCTCACGCTGCATTCCCTCCTCCTGATGTGCTATGACATTAATTGATTCTGCTGGCAAGTTTTAGACCAGATCCGTGCAGTCAATCTTCATACAATGGGACAGTAACAATAATTATAAATCTTTCCGTAAGTCTGATGAGATCGTGAATCATAACGTTGAGGCTTAGATCAGGCCTAATATTGTTCCACAATCTATCACTTAATCTTGTCTCATCCATTACAGTTGCTGAAAGTCTTTTTCTTAGACATTGAGAGGAAATCATTATTTAAAATTGTTTCAGGTACTGAATGCATGTATCACGTATGTGCTGGCTCTGAAGGAGGATTATTCTCCTTCGTGGATGGGGAGTGGCAGGGTAATCACACTGATGCAATACTGGAAAGTTCTACTCACTGTGACACAGACTATCAGCATTACAGAGACAGTAATTATTTGCACTTCTATTGTATCTTTCATCCCACACTATTACTGTTTTCTTTAACACATTCATTCGTTAATAAAGCCACAAACAAATGCACAGAGAAGTAGAGAAGTACCAGTATACACATTGCACATACAGGGAAACACATCAGTGAAACAAACACAACACCTAAGAGTGAATCACGGCTGCATTCTCGTACTCCTAGATGACACTTCCTGCTGACACCGGTTCTGTTCAGTTCCCTTCAGGAAACAACACACTACAATATCTAGGTCAAAAGTTAACATCTGCCCTTACCAATAACACAAAACTGTTTTAGGGACAAAAAGCTGTTATCGTAACTCACAGGCACTTGAAACTATGGGTTGGACTGAAGTGCAGGAGCCAATTTTACATCAAGCCAAGCTGTATCTTACAGTGTCAGAGGGTGGAATAAGGTTTTCAGCATATTGCACTCTTCTCTGTTTAGATATTTGTATTAAAAATAGAAGCAAAAAAAACCCCACCCAAAACAACTGAAGAGAGATTCCTGTTACTGGAGAAAAAAGCAGGAGTCCCAATGCTTTTTTTGTCTTAAAATAGGTAATTCCTTTAAAAATTGTGTTTAAGGCTTGATTTTATCCTAATTTGAGTTGGTGGCAAAAGTCAGGTGATTAATGACGGAGGGAGTATTAGGGATATAGTAACTCGTAGACAGAAGTCTCAATGCACAGCACTAAGCATTCAAAATTCCTTCCTGGACTCTTGCTCCAGTAGTGGTGTTACCATACTTTGTGGCCTGTCACGCACTCAGCCCCTCTGCCTTTCCACTTTTAAATCAGAGTAGTTGTCCTTATTCAAGCCGTTTGGATGGCAGAGAGCACTTAAAGATTCACAGCTAACACAGTTGCCTGAGATTCTGAGGGTTTTTTTCTTAATGATCTTGGAATTATTTAGTTACATGTCTTTGCCAAGATAATAAAGCACACAGTTTTGATTAAGAAAGGGACACTATCATTGTAGGGGAAACTCAGAGCATCTTTGCTGAAGTTTGGGAGATGCTGTGACATAACATTCATGTTAGAAAATAATACAATCCACAAGTACTGCTGCAGAATTTCTAGATATTCCAGGCAGACATTTTTGGCATGATTAATTTCCTGAGTGTTGGAAAAAACTGTACTAGCATGTGATATGTACACTGTTCAAATATAGTAGTCAGTCTGCTCTAGAGGAACCAAAGCCAGCAATAAAAAAGGAACCACAAGTTTTAAATGTCAGCATTTGCTGCATCACGGAGAACAGATTAAAGGAGCATGAAAATAAAATGTTAGTATATAAATGTCTACATTAATAACGAAGCATTGTAAAAAACATGCATCACATTCATGTGATATTAGCAGAGGGGATGGTTTAGCTGGTTTACATCTACAACAGAAACAAGTCCTGTATTTTCTTTAGGTAGCTTCTGATAAATATCTCTTCTGTCAAGAATGACAGTTATAAAAACCACATAAGGCTTTCCATTCACTGATGTCTGACCTCAGGTTTAGCAAGCAGTAACGGACAGTGCTTACTACAGAGAGAACTGTTGTTGAAGGCAGTGGGACTGAACAGAGTAATCCCTGTATGGCTGTAAGCTTTCTGGAATAGAGACATCATTATATATTTACAAACAAGGACCTGAGACTTCTCCATGTCACTTCTGGTTTTTATCACTGTAACTCCCTCAGCAGAAATATGGGAATAAACCTTTTTATAACTGTAAGCATCACATCATGCTGAGGTGAGGCATTGCTGAAGTACACAAATGTGTAAGCTGCAGGTTCCCTTCAACTTCTGCCTTTCTTTGTACCAAGCATTTCACAGAAATGAGCTTTAACATATTAAGGAAAAGGATAAAGGTTTAACCACTACATAAGCCCATTCGGTATTTCTAGTTTTACTGCCTTCCACTCATTTCTCACATGAATAAAGACTGAAGGCTACAAGCTTTGACCTGGCCATTTCTAACCTGACCTGGAACTACTCCTAAATGTAATGGATATAAATTGAGAAAGTTTAAGGCTACATGTTGAAAATGTAACAAGTCAGTAATGTTGACTAGCAACATTTTTACTTTGACCAGAGGAATAAATATTTGAATACCTGAGAAGAAATTTTATGTAAAATGAAATAATACAGGAAAAGACTTTAAAGATAGGGATGTGCTTGGCTGACACAACAGAGAAAGGCAAGTTAGGGTTAGGAAGCAAAAATGGGATGATGGCATTAAAGTGAGGGAAAATGATCTCTGCAGCCATCAGCCACAAATTGCATGTCAATAGTTTTGATATTGGGCATATGAAAGTAATCAGTGTTCTGGCTCAATTGAAAAGAATTTTACCACCACAACAGAGCTGAAATCAAAGGAGGAATTGTGGGATGGTTTTGAGGTTTAGTTTCACTGTCAAAATAATTAGCTAATTTCCAAATCTTGATGTGACAAAATCTGATGAATCTCTTCAGTTGGTATTCAGTTGCATTATCTGCTGCGTTCTCTGTTGGAAAACTAAAGAGTATTTTATCAATCTCACTATTTAATTAAAAATTAGATCAAAATCAATACTGATGCTAACTTGTTATTATGACCTAATTTATTAATTACATTGCCTATTTCAGCACTAAAAGTAATTTAAGTTTAATCAAGATTTTAAAATTGATACTGTATCACATCTTTTTCAATGTGCAACATGAGGCAGAACTAATGAGAGTCTGGCAGATATCTACCCATAAATATAAAAGTTAATCAGCTTCCTGATTAAAGTTTTGTGTATCACATCGCATTCCAATTTAATCATGGAAAGCTGCTAAATGTCCCATGGCAGCTAAATCACACTTGTGCTTAGAAGATGGTCTCACTACATAGGACAGCAAAGGGAATGGAGACAATAAGGAATTTGCATTATCTTGGAATTCCAGTGTAGGGCCAGACACATTCCTCTGCCTCCAGTACTAACAGAGTTATTAAAAACTTTGGATGAGCGGGAAAAAAGATACACTACTGTCTGCATAAACCAGATATGCTGAGCTGACATAGGAGGGAGGGTGGGGACACCACACAGTGAAAAACAACACTGCTATGTACGTTACTTTCCTGCTCACAGCAATGCTATACCTGTCTTTGCAAAACTTTGTGACAGAGGTTAAGACACTGCAGAATAATTCTCCATTGCACAAACTTCATGGACAATATACATAACTTCTGGCTCCTCCCTTTTTTTTTGGCATGACTTGCTGTAATAATAACCGGAAGGATACTTTCTGAATGACCTCAAGGGGGTTGTGAGGGCTATTATTTCAAGTACTCCAGAACAGTGGAGAGAGCAAGTCCTTTGAAATGTTCCCTCTTTGGAATAGTACAGGTAGGCTCATCACAGCCAGGCACACGGAAGATAGGAAATCATACAGATCAATCCTGGCCTCAGAGGGGATCATTGATTAAAGAACTGACAGAAGCCTGTGACTGGGATCTGAAGAGGTTTCAATCTGCTGGGATGCCTTGTGGAAGAATGACATGTCCCGAGAAGACAGGTTTTAAGATACATTTTCTTTGAGACCTTTTTGATCTGAATGAGCGGTGATTTGCTTTGTAAGAGTAGGATAATCCTAACTCTGAGATAAAATTTAACCCCACAGTCTTAAATTCAGTCAGATCTACTCAGGAGACAGCAGTGACCTGCAGCATTGGAGAACTGAGTGTGAAAGAAGTAGATCAGGCATTTCCATGCTAAGAGGAACTATCTAGAAACGTGTTCCTTCAGGTCTGTTCAGAGGCTGGACGGGGTTAAAAACTGCATTAAGGATAGCTGCACCCATGGGCTCTGCCATTTGCATCCATGCTGTATCCCTTTTGACCCCAGGGCAGCTGCAGGTCAGGCAGGCAGAGCCTGCAGCACTCATCACCCCTAATCCTGACAAGGTCTCCAAACACAAACAATCCTGTTCCTGAGAGCACAAGCTGCAGCCAGTAGTTTCCTCAATTGGACTGGTTAAGGCTTCCTGACACACACACAGGGTTTTCCAGGGGTTTTCTGCTCTATTATGTCACCAATGGATTACAGACAAAGAGATTACAGATGAACCTGGGAAGGTGTCCAGTTTTGTTCTGAAATTATTCTTTCTCTGTGCATCCATGTGATTCTGTGGCAATAAAGTAGTATTTTACAAGGAGTTTAGATCAATACATTGATTTTCATTTTACAGTTATTAAAAGTTAGTTGAATGGAAACTGCATAGAACAGTTCTGGGGGGGAGGGACCCTCTTCATCAGTGAAGCTGGTCACCTATAATCATTTGGGGCATTCTCCCTACCTGCAAAGCAAGCGTCATGATGATAATTCATCTGAAAGAGCATCCTGGGAAATGTTTGCAAAGTGTTTGGGGGATCTTAGGTGTAACCTGTACTTGAACACTATATTTTAAATTCAAAATAGGCTAGGTATTGGCTTGGAAAGCATAGGAAGTATTTCCTTGTGGAGCTGGTTCACAGAATTGATCACCTAACTGCATGAACAACAAACCAAAATTACCAAAAACCCACCTAAACCTAGTAATCATTATCAATACTGATGGCCCATGATTTTCTTTATTGAGCAGGTTTGAGCACATACCGGGGTCAAGCCAGGCTGGGCAGAGAAGGAGTTGAGAGTCGCCCTGATGAGAAGGACTTGGGGGTGCTGGTAGATGAGAAGCTCGACGTGACCTGGCAATGTCCGCTCACAGCCCAGAAGGCCAATCGTGTCCTGATCTCCATCAGAAGAAGCGTGTCCAGCAGGTCAAGGGAGGGGATTCTGCTCCTCCACTCTGCTCTGGTGAGACCCTGCCTAGGGTCCTGTGTTCAGATCTGGAATTCTCAGCACAGGAAGGACATGGATCTGTTGGAGCAAGTCCAGAGGCCACAAAGATGATTTGAAGGCTGGAGAACATCCCGTACAAGAACAGGCTGGGAGAGTCGGGTTGTTCAGCCAAGAGAAGGCTCTGGTGAGATGTTAGAGCAGCCTCCCAGTACTGAAAGGGGCTCCAGGAAATCTGGGAAGGGGCTCTTAACCAGGGAGTGCAGGGAAAGGATGTGGGGGAAGAGTTTTCACCTGAAAGAGGAAAGATTTAGACATTAGAAGAAATTTGATACTATGAGGGTGGGGAGGCCCTGGCCCAGGTTGCCCAGAGCAGTGGTGGCTGCCCCATCCCTGGAGGTGTTCCGGGCCAAGTTGGATGTGACTTTGAGCCCCCTGATCCAGTGGGAGGTGTCCCTGCCCATGGAAGGGGTTTGGAACTCAATGGGCTCTGAGGTCCCTTCCAACCCGAACCATTCTGTCATTCAATGATTCTCCTCCCCAGCTAAGGAGGGCGAGCTCAACTGGAAACACATTTATAGAGCTGGCAGCAGCTCTCCGCGGGCTCCCTGTACGATTCGACATCGGAGGGCCGGGGCCGTGGCGGGGAGCGGAGCCCAGACGCCGCGGGTGCGGCGGGAGACGGGCGCAAGGAACTCGCGCGCCCACCACCCTCAGGCGGGCCCGTCCCGGCGCGGAGGGCGGAGTCTTCAGCTGCCCGCCCCTTCCCGCGCTCCTCCCGGCGGGGGAGGCTCCACCTGGCCCGCCCCTTCCCCCGCGCCCTTCCAGGCGGGGGCGGAGCCTGCAAGTACCCGCCCCTCCCTCGGGGCCGTGTCCCGCCGTTGCCCCGCCCCCGCTCCTGGGCATGCGCGGGCGGCCGGTGCCGTTACCGGAGC
>JAUMJL010002221.1:0-25879 GCA_033558185.1 Dromococcyx pavoninus | reverse complement strand
GAGGTGGCTGGGCCCATTAAAGCGGAGCGAGGCGAGCGGGGGGGCGGCAGCGAGGCTTGGGCGGGCGCCGCGGCACACGCACCAGGTGAGGCTGCGCGGGGTCTGTCAGCGTCCCCTCACCGCCGGGGCTGGGCTGGGGCGGCAGTGGGGACTCCACCCTGGCCGCCGGGCGTGGGGAGCGCTGGGTTTTGCCAGCGGGGCCCGGCCCGTGGGGTGTGTGTCTGTCTGTCTTGTCTGTCTATCTGTCTATCTATCCGTCTGTCCCCATGGAGGGTGCTGAGCGCCCCGGAGCCGCGCCGGGCCCGGCGATGCCTCTGGGACAATGGCGGAGAGACTCCCCGGGAAGGAGCTCCTCCGCCAAGCGTAGGCCTGTGCTGAGGCGAGCCTTTCTCGAGGCGTTTGCGGGAGCCTCCTGTCTGGAAAGGTGTAAAAAGGACTGAAGCGGTGCTTCCCAGCGAGCAGAACGATTTGCCCGTGACGTGGTGCTGCTGGAGCTTCCTCACAAAGCTTAAGGAGGCTCTGGGGCAGTTGGAGACAGAGAATGGCTCAAGCGCTGGTCTCTGGGCTCAACACTAGGTTGGGGTGGTGAAAAGCTGCTCTGGGTGGTCGGTGAGTATCGCGTTTAAGATGAGCAGGCTGTCCTGGGAGCAATTAATGTGACAAAACAGGCGGCTGAGGAGACCGGCAGTTATTGCGAAAGTAGCTCTTGGCATATGCGAAGCCTGAGTCAGTTCTAAGAAGGCTTAGAGTGGATGCTAGAAGTGCTTTTGGCTGTGAGTGTATAATAAGGTAAATTAACTCATAGATATGTTGTTAGTCTCCAGGTATACATAGACCAATAAATATGGAAATACCTAATCATTGTACTTAAAATGCTTATACTGTCTCCCCTGTAAATAAGGGGATTATTTTAGTAGTAAAGCAGCTGTGAAAAGGCTGTCTTAACTTGAGGTAAGGTATGTAACCTTAGTATCAAATTAGTGTGTCTTTCCCAGTAACTCCAATCCCTTTAAGTCAAAACTGGAATTTTCAGTATTGATGTCCCCCAAAACTAGGCCCCCTTGCTGTTAAGCGGAGCTGTTGTGATATGTGTGTATGAGGCTTTTTATATGTAAACTGAGAACACATGACAGAACAAACTCCTCCTAGCAGTAAGCAAGCTGTTCTGTTTGCTGATTGCCAATATGGAATAAAGCTTTCAGGACTCCACAGAGTGAGTAATCAGGCATTGGAATGGCCTGCCCAGAGAGGTGGTGGGTTCACCATCCCTGGAGGTTTTTAAAATAATACTGAATGTGGCACTTAATGCCATGATCTAGTAATCATGATAGCGTTGGATTAAGGGTTGGACTTGATGATCTTGGAGGTCTCTTCCAACCCAGATAATTCTGTGATTCTATGACTTGCCCCTGGCTGTCCAGCTTTGGCTACTCTGTGTTTTGGTGTGGGAATTGGGGCTGGGGAGAAGTGGAGAGCTCCCTTCTTAAGGGATTAATATGTACCAGCTGTGCTGCAGCGTTTGGCAGGCTGTGATTTAATGGCTTATTTGTAGCCGTGTCTCTTTCGTGGCTGTGGTGGTACTGGTGGTGTGTGATAGAACCTGTGGCCTTTCTGTGCTTCCAGTAGAGCCAGGCTTCTGGAGCTGATGTGCTCTGCTCTCTCAGTATATGAGGTTAAAGTGGGCGGAGTCATTTGAATATTTCTTGTTAAATAATCAGGGCTGTGCTTATTCAGGAAGAACAAGTATACTTGTCTTCCTTTCCCCCTCTTGCTTGTGACTTCCAACAGCTGACTAAACACATGACTCTCCCTCCATGAGCTAATGAGTAGACCCACCATGCCTGGCCTGAGTCCTCAGAATCCAGAGCAGCTCTAATACTGTTGCTTTCAAGTGCTGCTTTTTTTTTCCAGTGCTATTTTGTTAATACTCCTGGTGTAGAAAAGCTGTGAAATGGGGTTAATCTGATGCCTCAATCAGGAAAACTTTTAAAATTCAATCACAATTTCTTGCTCTCCTAACCCACAGTGGAAACTAACTGATAAAGATGCAAGGCAGTAGCTATGTTAAACTTCACTCTTCCATGTGGTGTCCTGCAGTGGTCCATGTCCTCAACTACCCTGATAGTTCAACATGACACAGAGTTGCACCTTAAGGCAAAGGTTAAGTATTTAAGTAACTCTGCAGAGACCACAGTAAAGGTATCATTGTGCTACTTCCAAAGCCATGGAATCAAATGCTGTGCTGAATAGCACAGGCACATTACAATGTTGATGGATCCCTAACTGAAAGTGGAAAATGTATAAGCTTTGCTCTGAAATCCCCTGGGAAAGGTAGCACTTTGCCAAAATGAGTGCCTGCGGGCAAGAGGGCTAGCAGGCTGAATTTCTCCAGCACCTTCTTAAAGCTCCTGTTCTAAGATTCTTGTGTTGGAAGGTCATGTGAATTACCTGTTGGAGCAAATCTCTGGCAGAGCTTGTCCTTGAGGAACCATGACAATTACAATCAAACCATCTGTGCAAAACTATAAATAGCTTTGTCTCCAACATGTATGGGATTTTGGTCTGACTTCTCTGTGAAAATGAGACTAATTTATGCAGAACTTAACATTTGGCTGTAAATAAAATCTCTTGTGCTTGATTAGAGTGCATTCTTAAATGCTGCATTGTGATATAGGTGTCTGCCAGGCCCTGGTTTGGGAATAAAGGCTATGAAACAGGACACTTGAGTGCTGGCATTCTCTAAAACTGGTGGATGTGTGGGCTGGTGGCTGTCCCTGCTGTTACAATGCACCCTTTCCTTCAGTCACTGATGTGAACTGATAGACAAGTACACAGTCCTCACCTTGTGTTGCCAGTGTTCCCCGGTGTTGTCTGGGCTTCTGCTCAGCTGTGACCTGTTGTGCTCTTAAGCCCTTGTTACTGGGGCACCATGGACCTGTGATTCCCATGCAGAAGTGTAGTCTCATTTAAAGCTTGTTGCCTTGGTGAAAGGGAGTCCAGATGCGACCTCACCTAAATGCTGAACTTTGCTGGGCACTGGTGTGCTTGTTTGGTTGCTGGTTGTCTGACAGCAATCTTGTATCCTTCAGATGCTGAAGTACTTCAGCCTTGCACAGCATTGTTTTGATAATTGCAGTTTAATTGCCTGATGAGTTGGAGTTCAGTTAGCTTCCCCCTGCAGCTTCCTAAAATGATCTCTTGTAGTTGCTGTATAACAATCTGCCTTCAGACACAGTCGTGAGGGTGGACTGTGAGGATAAAAGGGTCACTGTCTGCAGTGACAATCCAGGCATGAGCTATGCATCTTAGAAGTGGATTAGGTACGGATAATTGATTGAACAGCAATAGCTAATACACCATTTTCAGTTCTGCAGTTGGTTGCTCTATTGAAGATTATATTTCCCTTTAAATGCACAGCGAATAAAACTTCCAAATGAGTGTCCAAGGTCAGTGACTCCACATGTGCTGGCTCAGAAATAGCAGGCAGTGAAGGAATACCCCTCTGTCACATGGTTGCTCTCCAGCTTCCAGCATGCTTGTTGCTTTTGTGCTCTGTTGGTGGGGATGCAGTGCTCAAACCTGGTGTGCTGCTGCATTTTCTGTTCGGCAGAGATCTGCCCTGGTGATGTCATTGTTGCTGTTAGTGCTGTTCCTGCGAGACTGCTCCTCCTCTCTGTGCCGGCAATGAGTGCTCTGTCCATGGGGGAAGCTGTGTCAATACCGCTGTTGCTAACTCACTTTCGGGGACGAGAGGAGGGAACTGGGCTTCTTGGGGCTGCTGGTGAGTGGTGATTTACAGCTGCCATCCATTAGCCATAGAAGTCAGTTCTTGAGGCCATGGTGGTTTTCACAGGGCAGTGAAACTTCGGGAGGGGACTTTGAGATGGGATATCAGTGTAAACTTGTAGCACAGATTCTCAATTGTATCCCTTAAAGGCTCTTGATGTAGCGAGTGATTTGCCTTTGCCTCTCAACTGCTTAAAATGCCAATTCTAGGTGAGTAATTGTATCAAAGTGTACTTGCACGAGTTTTAAGCAGCAATTCCGAAATGAAGTTGAGTAGACCTGTGTATTGGCAATTGAGAGAACAGTATTTTTCTGGGGTCTGTCCTGTTTCACTGCATACTGTAATTTTGGCCACTTGACAGACAAACTGGACACATGAAGTGGTAGATGAAAGTGAAGCTGGAGCTGCCTTCAAAGGCTGCTAGGCTGGAGTACCTGGACCTTCGTTAGTGAGGCTGCTGGTCTATCTAATGAGTCTGTGCTGAACTCTTGATCTCTCCAGTTGGGAAGCATCATCCTCTTGAATGGAACCTGTTCACTGCTTGTCTCCCTCGAGTGGGCTGAGTCACTTGGCTCTGTAGGTATCTCTTTCTCTCAGCTCCCAGACAAGGATAATGATGTCTGAAGTCCAAACTGACACAGTGGCAACAGTGCCTCCAGCATGAGCAGCGAGGTGGTTGGAACTGAGACGTGCCTAAGCCTGCTCCTCCCTCCCCCCAGCAAGAAGATGCACTTTACCACCACTGCTCTCTTAAATATCACTATGCAGATCACTTCACTGAGGTCTTCTTTGACCTTTGTGAAGCTTCATCGAGAGAATAGCTGGTAAAGTATTGATGGAGGATCTGTGAAAGAGGTATGAGGATATAAAGTGTAAGTCTGAAACCAAGTCTCCACTGTAGGAATTCTTTGTTGGCAAAACTGTCATGGCAAGCTACCTGTTACACTCCCATCCTGGGACTGGGACTGAAATACTTGTCCTTCCTGCTCTGCAAACTGTATTAGCATAGTAAGAGCTGCTGAGAGTGTGTAGGATCAGAAGTTGTGCTCACAGATCAAGGTTTAGTTCTTAGACTGCAACCTGTCCCTAGAAGAAGACTCTCTAGGAGACTCATTCCTGTAACAGATGTACAGGAGTAAGATTTTTGATGTTAGTGTTGGTCTTGTAGATGTGGAGACATACTTGTCTGGCAGTAGGATCTCCATTCAGTATTTGTCCTGTCTCTTCTATTAAGCTCCAGGTGCTGAAGGAGACAATATTCACTCTCTGAACATCAGGTGTAAGCTACAGGCCTGGCAGGCCTCCTGAGGGCCATCATTTGACTTGAAGGCCTGAGCCTTGGTCAAAGTCTCCCTTCAGTCACTCATTTTCTTGCCCAGCCCCTAGGAGCTGGCAGAAGCTAGCAGCCAGGAGTAGATAAACAAGGCTTATTTGCAACTGACAAGGTCTGAGATCTGTGCTTTGCTTACCATTTCAAAGGTTATCTAACATCTCCTATTTGTGTTTCTAAAACTGAAAGCATGTCAGGAATGTGTGAAACCTTAGGGAGCTGCAGACAAAACTAGAAATTAATCTCATCACTTGAAAAAATAGTCAGATCTGGTAAACACAGAACAACTTTGCTGTTTCTTAGTGGCCTGGGTAGTTTGTAATATTTTGAATTGGTCAGCCTTATCTTCTGGGCATGAAGATTAGAACCCAGCTGTCCCTGGGGCTGTGCTTGATTTACAGAACATGATGGGGGAATTGTGTTCAATGGGATGGCCTGATGTGAGAACCGTGCTGGGCCTTCTGTATTCATGTAGGTGATTCTGAAACAGCTGGTTGGCTCCACTGGTTGGGTGGCTGTTGGATGCAGCTGTAGGAACAAGGCTGTATGGGCACCATAGCTGTGGTCCTGTTAGTAGTATAAGGTTTATCTTGCTTTGGCAGCTCTCCACTGAGAAGCCTGTTCTGGTGGAGACACGGAAGCTATACTGGTACAGCTGAAATGCTTCACGTAGGCAAGGCCCTTAGTCAAGACACATGGCTTGTTGCCTGGTGTCTCCCAGCAGCCAGCAATGTGCTCAAATCTCCGCCCACATCCTGAGATTGTCTCCCCCAGGGCAGAGTAGGGGAAGTTGGGCTTGCTCTGATAAAGGGGGAGGGGTGTTAAAGCAAGCATGCCTGTTCTTGTAACAGCTTGATCCTTGGGGAAAATCAACTGGGAGCTACCTGAAATTCTGTAGAATTTACAGGAGAACTGCTTTGACCTGGGAGGCAGGGGCACAGCAATACTGATTCTTGAATGGCAACGTAATTTGAGTCTACAAAAGAAGAACAACTGAAGATCTTCAGACACTTGCTATTGTCCTGTCAGGGCTCTGTATATCTGCTGATTCCTGGGAGAAAGGTACCCTGTGGTGTAAAGACTCTTGAATTGGTGGACTAAAACTTAATAACTGGAAATGTTCAGCTTTCGGTGAAGCTTCTGAGGACAGCTTTCTCAGAGCTGTCTTCCCATAACCCAAAGGCCACCAATTCAGAAGCCCTGGTTTTCTGTCTTGGAATCCTGGTCTTGCGACTGTGTGGTGTCAGCTCTAGAAGAGCCTTCCTCCACTCCTGTCCTGTGCACAGCTGCTGTCTTCAACTACCAGCTACCTGCTGTGAAGATGATGGTGATGCTCCTCAGGTTGATGAGGAGCAAAGTGATCCATTCAGGATAGCTGTCCAGCATAGCTGGGACACTTCTGCACTCTTTTCCCTGCCTCCCATTGACTCCAAGTCTTTATCACCTGGAAGAAATACATGTGCTGCTGTAATCTTGGGATAAGCAGCTATATGGGCCAGGTAATGTTTCTGTAGACAGCAAGAAATGACCTCATCTTTCCCATGGCTCCTAAGCACACTGATGGTCTGAATAAATGTGCAGAGACACATTTATCTTGTTACTGTAAGCAAATAAGCTTGTTTTGCTCCCACTTTCAAACCGTGTAGTCAGATCAACGTGATATCTTCTCAAGAGAAGGTGGCTGCTGTGGTATCTAAGCTGGTAGTAATCAGTTTCTAAGCTTTACTCCTTCCTGGATGGTGGGGATGGACGGGGGCTAGTCCTACCTAGTTTGGACTTTTCTAGGGTAGAGCCACAATTCATAGTGGCAGCTTTAGAGCAAGAAACTTGTTCAGGTCCACATCTGGTATTTAAACATTGCACAGGCATAAAACAGCTCTGATCTGGAGAAGTGCTGGGAGGTGTGACAGGGCTGTGAATCAGTGAGGCTTGGGCTGGAGAACTTGGCTTTAAGAACTCAGGCTTAGAGCCTGACTGATCATGTGCGTCAGTGCCTTTTAGGAATGCAACACTCCAAATCTTAGCATGCGTGGCCCTAACAGAGCCACAGCTGAACTGAGACCTCAGGCAGGGCAGACCCCTTCTCACATGCAAGTCCTGTGACTCTGCTGCAGACATGGCTCCTACCAGTGGAGTTGCTTCTGCCTTCCCTGTATCAGCTGGACTCTGGCAAACTGATCATTCAAGTTTCCTCTTCCAAGGAGCTCTTTGAGCCCTTGCTCGCAGCAAGAGTATGTCCTAGAGCCTTCAGCTGGGGACTGAGGGTATGTCTGAGGCAAGCCAAAGCCTTATTGCTACGGAAAGGAGTGTATTCCCCAGCACTGGCTCTGGGGCTTCCTTGATCATGCCAAGAGCTTCTTCCGCTCACAGCTGTTTCAAAGCTTTTGCTTTCTAGCTGGGTTTCCTGCACACTTCCCCAAGCTGCATGTTGTGCTGTCATTCCCTCCCTTCAGCACTGAGCTGTCTTAGGACCATTTTGTCCAGGAACAGCAGGCAGCAGAGTGTGTGTGTGGGCCTGCTCTCATCCATCTGGTAGCTAGCTCAGACCAAGTCAGCTGGCTATTGGTGCCATGTCCTGCCAGTTTGGTGCTCACACTGAAGCAGGCAGTGAACTGAACTTGAAGACATGTAGCTGAGCTGTAGCTGGCTGGTTTCTGAGCTTCACTTGGTCCTAGAGTAGCTCCTCTGGCACTGGAGGCTGCTACTCCACCCTCAAAATAAGGTGGAAACTTACTGCAGGCAGCTGTAGTCTAAAAATGCTGATTCCTCTGGGATACTGAAACATGTTTTAAGATTCTGTTTTGATCTGAGCCATGTCAGTGTGCTAGTAAGCATCTAAAGCTCTGGGCTGTTCTTCCAGAAGTTGAAGCTTTTTATTTAGGACTCTCAGCTGGCAGTGGGAGACCCTGGACAGCGTACCTGCCCCTGACAAATCACAAGATAATGTTTTACACGAAGATTAAAAAATTAATTTGTAGCTGAGGTAATTCCTGCCTTGCAGGGCTGGCTCAGAAAGGCACCAACTGGACAGAAGCCTCCTCTTGCTGAAACTGCAGTAAGCAGCAGGCTGCTCCTCTTGAGGAGGGAATGATGAGCTGTGCTTGGCTCTTGGCTGAATACCAGCAGGAGGGAATACGTTGATTAGAACAGCACCATAAATGTGTGGGGAGAAAGGAGGTGGAAAGCAGTTCTGAAATGCTTCTGATACAGCAGCAGCCAGGGTGTATCCTTCTGTGAAGCAGTCACAGGAATATCTTGCCAGATGCTTTTGATGTAGACTTCACTTGGACTGCTTTTTTGTGGTGCATCAGTGAGGCCTGACAACACCTCTGACTGTATGGACTGTAGGTGTCTGTTGCCCTAAAAAGCAAACTATTTAGAGAGAAGTTCTTGCAAGTTATCAACCCCAATAGCAAGATGTTCCGAATTTGCTTTCTAGACACAAAGCCGGCAGGTGTACCCACTAAATGGGGCTTTCCTGGATAGGATCTTCTAGGCAGCTGGGGAAGCTAAGCTGCTATTAGGTCTGTCATGGGAGTAGAAGAGGCTACTGTCCTGCTTGGGCAGCCCTTGTCAATGCAAGACTTGATGCTATTAAAATTTGATGTGCTCCTGTAGCAGTGCTTCCTTGCAAGGATGCTGGGCACTTGTTCCACTCGGAGCACTTGGTTTGGTAAGGAAGATAACACAGGCTCTGGAGTAGTCAAACAAAGCAAAGTTAGAGTTCTTCCTTGAAAGCAGCTTGGTACCTCTTAAGCAATGTTTGTATGAAAACAAGTCCCTGGTGACTGTCCTCTGGCTTGCTCTCAGCTTTTCTCAGCTGAAAGGACAGGGCTTCTTGTCTGCTTGTGCACCTCAGGAGAATGTGAGTGAGAGGTGTTAAATGTTGATATCTGATGGTCTCAATTGTTCATGTTAATTGCTCGGGCTGTCACTTGTAGCTTTGCTTGAGCAGGTGCCTTGTTGGTAATATCTGTGTGTCCAGGTAGTTGAAACCAAGCTGTTATTAAATTGTATTGGTAAAACTCATTCGGCTCCACCTTGAGCTCCTTCTGCAACTGGAGGCTGAGGCTTCAGTACAAAGGGTGTCTGGAACGCTTGGGCACTGTGCAAGTGGGAACTGTGATCCTCGTCAACTAATGACAATCACAGACTATCTGTTTTACCTTGGGATGAGGCCTTGCATTTACAGGATAGCTGAATTTGGTCAAATTAATGTCTACTCAAAGCATCAGCTAAACTTGGCTTGATAAATCATGGCAGGATACAATGTGACCATGGGGCAAGTGGTATATGTCAATCTGGTGTGTTTGGTCCTGATAGAACAGGATAAACATCCAGTGAGCATCTCGTTTCAGTGTCTGAGAGGCTCAGCAGACATGACTCCTTGAGGTACTAAATGTGCCAGGGAACTTGCTACTTCTGGGAAGGAACTGGTTCGGTCTGACTGAGCTGGTCCTGAATCGTTCTTTCAGCTTCAGTTTCCCTGAAGAAATGCAGAACTGTCGGGAGGGAAATAAAAATAGTTCTTTGGTGTAGTACAGAGACTTGATGCTTTGCAGCCTCCCCCATGTGAGAGAGCAATGAGCAGAGGTGGTGTTTCTGTGTTGGAAACACTCTTAGCTGCATTTCAGGACAGAAAGTTCTTTCAGTGTTCAAATGTGGCTGTCTTCTGCTTAGTCTGATCACTGTGGTGAGCCCACTGCAGTGTGTGGTATTCCCTGATGGAGTTCTGCTCTATTTAGACTGGCTTCTCATGACTGGATGCTTTTGCTAAAGGTCCTGAGATACAGTGGAGAAGTGAGTGCTCTGCTTATCAGCCACAGGAGCCAGAACAGACCTGCAGCGCTTCAGGTTCCAATGTGCCATTTTGTGGGCACCCTTGTGCTGCATGTCAGGACAGGGGAGCAGGACTAGGTATTTAAGTGCCACAGTGAGTTTGGCTCTGCTTGATGCTTGCTCACCTACTACTTTGTGCCTGTTGGCATAGTGTTAATTATCCCTGGCAAAGGACACAAGGTGAGAGGTATAGTCCAGCAGGCTTGTTTCAGTGTTCATCTGGCTTCTAGTAGAAGATGCAGATGGCAAGCTGGTAGGTGAACTGATGTCCTGGTTCTTCTAGCCTCTGCATAAGCATGCATTTGTTCTTGGTTAGGATTGTGACTTGAACTGTTTTAATAGCAAAGCTGCAACCGTAAGGACTGCTCCAGCAACTTGTCAGCAGGTTCAAAACTGGTATGCCTATGCTGCTGCTTAGGGAGCTGGTGTTTTCCACAGAGGTGAGATTCCTGCCTCAAGCTAGCTACTTTCATACTAAAACTGTCCATAGGTGTTCCTGTTGAAAGCCCTACTTCTGTTAAAGGATAGCTAATCCAAGAGATCTGGTGGGCTGCCAGTGCAAGTTCCTACTGTTCTTTGCTTGTACCAACCTAATTAATATAAAAATGCTTGCGTTGTGACTTGACACGTGTGAACATCTCTAAGGAATCCTTAACCATCCATTTCTGTTTTGAGTTAAAGCAGCTGTCTTAATATAGCAGGCAAAAGGACAATTGTGATGTACTCTGAAGCAACAAGGGAAGCCTAATTAGATTTGGCATAGGCTTTATTTGCTCTTGTATCTGAGGAGCTGTAGCCCTATGGAGCTTTGTAGAGCAGTGTTTGACTCTTCAGATCAGCCAAGGCAGTAACACTCACAGACCAGATGTGGGGGGTTCTTCCTCACTGCACCAGCATGCTCTGGTGTGGGTCAGTGTACTGTTAACAGCTTGTTTGCTTAGAGGTGGTGTAGGCATTAAAAATTGAGTAGGAGGACTCCTCTCCTGTATTGGAAGCAGCTGTGTCATTCCATTGGCACCAGTTAAACCAGGAGGAGGAATAATACTGACTGGTCTCCTAATGTAAAGTTTCTGATGGCTTCTGAGCAGGGCTAGCTGGATGTGCTGGTAGGCTGTGTTCTGAGCAGTCACACAGGTGACCTTGCTCCAAGAGACTTCACATAGTGTGAAACAGAACCAATGTCTTGGATCAAATCTGAACAAACAGGTTTTTCTTCATGATATCTCTGAAAAAGGAAATGTTTGTCAGAAATGCTCCTGGGACTGGATGTGAGTGAGCCCTGTGAGCTCGCACACTGCCATCTTAAGGGCTTCTGTGACTCTTGCAGGATGCTGCTCTACAGTAATTACACCAAGCTACACATACAGTGCAAAGTAATCTTAGGCTTGGATACCACTGACTCAGCACTATCACAGTTTTGATCTCAACTTGAGTTGAGCTTGCTCTTTGCTATAGCATAGGGGGAGACTGCAGAGCCTACATATCAGCTTAGCTCAGTAATGCTTCCTGCCAGTGTGACTGGAGAAACTCCCATGTGAACTAACTGCTCCTTTGGGTATTCAAACCTGCTTCGTCTGTGAGCTAAAGCTCTGTTCTTCTGGGTCTCCCTTTGCTTTCGTACTAGCAAGGTTCACCAGAAATGAGATCTGTGTAGCTTAGAGCATGTATGTGGTCTCCCTTTCTGGGACACAAGGCAGTAATGAACCTACTCAATGCCACATAATGTGAGGAACAGCCTCTGTTAACGAGGGGATAATCATAAGTTGCCTCTGACTTCAGGCAAGCAAATTTTTGAGTACTGAACCTGGCTCAGGGTTGGTTGGTTGTACTTTCTTCTGCTGACACAGCAAATGGCATGCTGTAACCAGGATCAACTGAGGTATTTCTGAGCTGACTTGAACTGGGTGTGGAAGTATCTATCCTCTGCTATGAAGATGTATTTGCTGGTCACCAAAAAACTTTGTGTGGTGTTAAAGACTGTAGTAAGCCTTCAGTTCCAATACTTCAGCTTGTTAAACACACTGTCTGGAAGCAAACATCGGAGGAGGCACAGTATGCTGTTCTTGGAGTAGTTTGACCCTTTGGATTTGGTTCATAAGAATCCCCAGCTAAGGTAATGGGGATGGCTTCAATCCATCTGGACTGAAGATCTCACTAGGACCAGTTGAGACCTCTGTTTAGCAGAAATAGCTGCTTCAAAGCTGGAACTGCTGTTGGAGACCTGCTCAGCCACACAAATGTGGGAAGTATAAGGGGAAATAGCAAAGGTGGTGCTGTAGAGAGCAACATGATGCTGCTTGCTTAGAGGGGTTTCCTTCTGTAGGAAGGCTCCAGGGGATCAAAGAGTGGTACTTCCTCTGAAACCTGGAGAAGTCATCTCCTCTCCACAGGTGAAGTCTCTTTTTGTGCTGCATGGAGAATAACTCTGAAGTATTGATCTGTTTATACCTGTAATGAGAAGATTAATAAGAGAGCTTGGCCCAGCTGGGCTTCAAAGTAGCATTGATCAAGCCTAGTAGGACAGAGGTGGCAAACTCGGGGCTGTGTCCACTGATGGCCTCTGGCAGGACTGGAGTTCTCACTGTCTCGTGGCCCAAACCAAATGCCATACTGAGGCAGCTCCTGTGCTGTGGCTCATATCAATTGCATCACTTGGGATGGAAGCTGAGTATTACACCTGACTGGTGTGCATGAGGCAGTAACAGCCCTTCCCACTGATGGGTTATCCTGTCAGCTGTGATGAGAAGGCAGTGTCAGGTCTGACTCAGACTTCTTTCCTGTGGATTCTCAGCTGAGCTGCTTCCAGGGTAATGAGACTTGACAGAGCAGTTTCCCCTCCCTTCATAGTGGGACTTCAGGCTGTGTTGAACTTGGGTGCTAGGAATCTGCTGGGATTTAGTGTTGTAACTTAGGGCTCTGTAAATTGCTCCCTGAGCATGGGAACTAATGCCAGCTTGTCCAAAGGTGCTTGGAATACCAGGAAGCAGTGAGTTGCAGCAGCCAGAGGAAAGCGATGCTGAAAACACTCAGAGGAAAATAGAAGCAGTCCATTCTGGGTACTGGCACAGTCACTTCAGGGTGAGTTGTTTTCCTCTGTCCTGAGGAAAACAGGTGACTCTTCACACTGGACTTGAGCCTACACAGATGTTTTCCATGACAGCTCAGTGTACATAGCTGTCTTTAAGCTGTTTCAAAGCTCTACTCACTTGCTTCTTGCTCCATCTGGGCTGATTGTGCTGCAGAAGTCTCTGTCTTGGCTAGCACTAGTGTAGCTTGTGCTACATGCTTTGAAAACACAGGAGGTGCAGTCTGCTTGAAAGAGCTTACATGGTCTGTTCTCCCCATGGCTGTAGAGAAGAGAAGCTATGGAGTATGGATCTTGGCAAGAGCAGAAGCAGGACTACATTTTGGGGTTGTCAACAACTTTTGGCTGGCTTTATCTTGGCGTAGGATCACTGGGCTGGCAGTTGGATCATTGAGCAATGCAGTCCAGCATAGGCAGCCTTGGAAAGGAGAGGTGTTTACACTTGGAGAAGTTGTTCTGTGCAGGCCCCCCGGCATCTCCCAGCTCCCATTGAAGGACAGCATGAGCTCTCTGGGTGGCCTGTCACTGCTGTTCCCTCAACAGCCTCTGCCTGTTTCCATCTAGATGTATGGCCAGAGGCATGAGGTGGGCACAGTCCAACAAGGTGTAAGTGCACCTCTACCTGCAGTGGCCACAGGAGGGCTTCTGCAGCATTCACTGATGGCAAAGCCTAGAAGACTACATGCCTTGTAACACTCAAAGCTTGAGATTAAGACATTTTGCAGCTGGACTCTGCATTTAGTAAGAGCTTGGAGAATACCTCCTGTAGTAGTAGAATGAAGGGTTGCAGTTGTCTAGCAGCTTAGGCTGTTGAATAACCCAGGAACCATGTAGGACTGCTCAGAAGACTCCTATATCCGTGTTGTTGTGGAAATGAAGGCCTCCTTAGCTGTGAGAGTCAGAAATAGCTCCTGAACAATAGGAGTTGTGTGGTGTAGTGGGATGGGAATTTTAGGGTAACCAGGTCACCACATAAGGGCTTACTTAATACATGAAGCCTGTTGTCAAGTGTCCTTGAGCTCAAGCATCACAGCTATAACAATCTTCTGGCTCCTCTTGCTGTACAGAACCTCCACAGCTCGTCAGAGAAGCCAAAGAGTCCTTGTGTTGTGAATCAAGTCAGTAACAAAACGGGGTCTGTGATCTGATCCATCCTCAGCACTTACTGATGGTTTACCCCACCCCCTTCTTGGAAGTAGGGAGAAGGGTGTTGTGGGAGGTAGGGCATGCTTAACCACTAATAGCAAGGCTTTGTACTTGCTCTCACTGTGGTAAAACATGTCCAGAAGTGTATTCAGGTCTGCTACAGCTGATGTACTTCTAGATTATTCACTGATCTGAAGGAGAGCTGGGAGCAAGTAAGAGTGTGAATCTCTGGAGCTCAACTTTTACTAATTGGATGGACCATTAGTGGCCCATTTAGAGCCACCTGCCTATAAAGGGAACTGAAGTCATCATGGTAGGATGCAGCTGAGCAAATGACTCCTCTAACAGAGCAGTAGACTGGATGTTGTGTCCTCAGGTGTCTTTCCACCAAAGGTGAGGTGGCAGCAGTTAGCTTCATATGCTCTTAGCAAAGCTGCAGAGTCTGATAGCAGTTTGCCTTGTGATTTAGCTCTTCAGCTGCCCTGTGTGGTTGTGTTGCAACTGCATCAACCACAGCGTTGGGCCCCACACTTTGGGACTCAACTGTTTCACAAAGCACAGCTGCTAGAGAAAGTTATCACTTCTCCAGGCTGAAAAGTGGAGGAAGCACATTTGTATGATTCTTATCTAATGGGAAACTATTTAACAGTATAAAAAAGCTTGTGTGGTATTAGATGGATCTCTGCCTGCACCTCACTTGGTAGTGTGTGCAAGGATTAGCCTCTGGGAGCTGATCCTCTTTACTGCACTGCCCCCAGTGAGACTAAGGGAGGTGGCCTAGGCTAGTGTACCAACAAAATGACCTGGAGATAGCATCCAAAATAGACTTGGTACTGTAAGAGACAAATGCATGGCTCATCTCCCTTTGGTATTAAGTTGCAACTTCTTATCTGCCATAGCCCTGCTTATGAAATGGGCAAACACTTAGTGCTTCTTGACTTGAGAGCCTGGCTTCAGGAGTGCTGGGCGCTGCCTGTTCCTGGTTTCCTGCTAGGAGTCAGGTTTCTGTGACTCCAGACTTGTTGCTTTCTGTCTTGAGGAATGACATGCTAATGGTGTCTGATGGGATTGTTCCTTTTCCTTTCTAGTGTAAAAGATGACTTCTAGGAAGAAAGTGTTACTGAAAGTCATCATCCTTGGAGACTCTGGGTAAGTGGAGGAGCTTTGAAGCTGCCAATCTGCAGCTGACTGGAGTGGTGCTCTTTACTGGTAGGAGCCTGGATGCACTGAAAAAAACAGCAGTGCCGGGAGGGGAGATTTTGCAGCCCCAGATAGCTGTGTTATCTTAGCTGTAAGAACTCTTCACCATCCTCTGTCCACCTCAGTTTAATATCCTGAAGTCCTGCCACGATATTAAACTGGGGAGATGTGGTGGGCAGACCACTTCAGCAGCAGAAGTGGATGCCCTTTCTGTAAGGAGGATGTGTGATGTTGGAATGAGAGGAGTGTTTCACTTAAAAAAAAAAAAAAGACCCCCCCCAACCTGCTAATAAGCAAACTTGGGTGACTTCTTAAAACCCTGCCTCTGTCAGAGGCATAGTTCTTAATGAGACATCTGCTTAGCTTTTGCTCTGTGCTGTTGAGCAAGGAGTCTGCTCCACTGTTACAGGTTACTTGCCACACAGGCTGTAACCTGATTCCCAGGACATCAGGCTTATTTATACTCCAGTGCCCAGCAAGCTGTTGATCAGGGAGTGTTTCTCAGCCACAGAGAGGACATGAGAGTCTCTAAGATGGCTCTCTGGGGAGGATATCCATCTCTGGGTGCATGGCAGATGTGTTTGTGAGATGTTGCCAGCTTAGATTGTTTGTTCCTCCACCACCTACTTCTGCAGAGGCTGATGACTGTTTATGATGGGTTTCTCTGTGGCTCTTCATCTTCCACAGTTGGCCTCATGATTGTAACGTGATGCATGCTCCTTACCAAGGATCAGATTACTGAAGGGGAAACAAGATTTTAAGATTGTAATCCTTCATATCTGTAGGTAGCTCATGCTCTTACTCAGCATGTTGCCTCAGCATCTGTGGCTGTAAAAGCCCCTTCTTGCAGAATGGGTGCTTTTTCCCTGATTTTAAGGCCAGGAGGTTGTGGTGGAATACAGAGGGCACTGGAATGTTCTGTTCAGGATAGTTAATTTCAACACTGTTTTAGGAACAGCCTACCTAGTCTTTTTTTGTCATTCTATACAGGGTGGGAAAGACATCGCTCATGAACCAGTATGTGAACAAGAAATTCAGTAACCAGTACAAGGCTACGATAGGCGCAGACTTCCTGACAAAAGAGGTGATGGTGGATGACAGGCTAGTGACAATGCAGGTAAGGAGTGACTCTGCTCCCTGCTGCAAGGGGTGTGGGGCTGCCTAAACTTCACCTGTGTGGAAGTATCTGCTCCAGAGTGGGGCAGGGAACAGTGTGCTGGGTGTGAATCTTGTTGACACTGAACTGCCCTTGGCCATAGGTGCTGCATGGACTGAACAAGGAAAGGCAAAGATCAGTTTTGGCTTAGCTAAGAGCAGATTTGCCAGGTCCATTTTAAAATCCAGCATTTGGTACTGTCAGTAAAATAGGTAGAAGCATGGTAGAAAGATGCATTTTCCCTAGTGTGCAGGAACTGGAAAGGACTTCTTAGTCAGGTCAGCTACTCCTGGTACCCTGAGTCCTGTGCTAACCTGCTAGTCTGCTTATATTTCTGCTATCTGAAGCTTTCATCTTTCTGTGGTGAGACTGACTATAAGGCAGCAAAAGCCCTGTTGCAGCCATCAGAGGAGTGTTTGGACTGTGCTGATACCCCAGTGTATACAAGCACTGCAGGCAGGTCACCTGCTGACCCTCCTGCCCGAGTCCTGCTTGCCCAGAACAAGGATATAGCCCTTCCTGAGGCTGAACACAAAGGGTTAACTGTCTTTAGAATAGTGTTTCTGCCTCTTGATACTTAGTGCTTACAGAAATTCCCTAACCTTCAGGTGCTCCTGTCTAGCTGGCTGGGGACTGTAGATGCAGGAGTTATTCTTGAATGAATGCCCTAATTGTGGATTGACTGTGTCAGAGTAGAGCTGGCTTATCCATGCTGTCTTTTGCTCCAGATATGGGATACAGCAGGACAAGAACGATTTCAGTCTCTGGGAGTTGCCTTCTACAGGGGAGCAGACTGCTGTGTGCTGGTGTTTGATGTCACAGCCCCCAACACATTCAAAACCTTAGACAGCTGGAGGGACGAATTCCTCATTCAGGCCAGTCCAAGGGATCCTGAGAACTTTCCTTTTGTTGTGCTGGGAAACAAGATTGACCTAGAAAACAGACAAGTGAGTACTGGGACTTGCCAGCCTCTTCACAACAAATTGCTGGAGTGGGAGACCTTGTAAGAATGTGGGAGGGTTATCTGGGAAAGGGAGTGGGAGGTGCCTGAGTGTGGCTCAGCTGTTATGTGCCACTGGGGAAGAGTTTCTCCTGCCTGTAGGGGTCAAGTGCCTATGCATGGCATGCTCCTGCCCACTGGTGGAAGGATTGCAGCAGCTTTCTGGATAGGTGCAAGAAGAGGAGCTGATTCTCCTCCTCTTGAGTTGCTGAGAAACCTCTATGGGAGCAAGTCCTTGCTGTGTGAGCAGTCTGTGTCCTGTGGTCTCATCTTCCTTGGACATGGCAGCCTCCTGTGCCCTGTCTCAGGGCTGTAGCTTTGAGGTCAGAACTGCTGCCTTAGCTCAGGTTGGATATGAGGGGTCTCTGCCCTTGCCCTGGAAGTAAAACTCCCTTCCTGCATGGCTGGAGGTGGTGATGCTGCTCTCTGTCTACCCAGGTCACCACAAAACGGGCACAAGCCTGGTGCTACAGTAAAAACAACATCCCCTACTTTGAAACCAGTGCCAAGGAGGCCATTAATGTGGAACAAGCTTTCCAGACGATTGCACGAAATGCACTTAAACAGGTATGGAGGGGGCTGGTGGGTGTCTTCTGCCTGCTGCTGGTCCTGCCTGCTCAGCTCTGCTGCTCTGGGCAGCTTTCCCCAGCTGAGAATGGCTCCTTGCCTGCTGGGAGCTGTGACACTAACACTTCCTTTCTCTCCCACTAGGAAACCGAAGTGGAGCTTTACAATGAATTCCCTGAACCCATCAAACTAGACAAGAATGACCGAGTGAAGGCTTCTGCGGAGAGCTGCAGCTGCTGAGGGGAGAGGGAGGGGTTGAGCACAGTCCTTCACAAACGAATATCACACTTAGGCCTTCAAACACACAGCCCCTCTTCTGTGTTTAAAATGAAATTAAAAGAAAATTTCCATCTCCAGCTGCCAAAATCCACCCATCTTCCATGAGTATCTGAGAGTCCTGCACTTCAGAGCTCAAGTCCCCACACCATCCACATCACACTTCATGGTAACAGACCTTTCTCTTAGTTTAAAATGGAAACTCTTATGTATGTTTGGAACTGAATCTAATTCCAGGTGTCCAATGGAGAGAAACTGTTTACAGGTAATCTGTGTAACAAGTTACATACATTTTTAACTGTCTGGTGTTTCCCCCGTGAAGGCTGCAACTGGAAAGGCTGATTACCCATAGTTCATTGCAAGCTCAGCACTCAGTCCAACTAGGTTGAGTTTTGTATGTATCTCTGTTAATGCTTGTTACTTTTAACTAATCAGATCTTTTTACAGTATCCATGTATTATGTAATGCTTCTTTAGGAAAAATCTTATAGTACATGTTTAATATATGCAACCAATTAAAAATGTATAAATTAGTGTAAAATTCCTGAATTACATGTTCAAGTACTGAAACACAGATTGTGTAGAAAGTGAGGAGGACACTTGTGACCTGCAGCGTGCTATAGCAGCACAGAGTCCAGATAGAGGCAGTATTCTGTACAGTAGAGATGAACTATGTAAGCCTTCTTGTTTTGAGGCCAGTGAGGCCTCATCTTCTGGAAAATCTGTCTGGCTTCCTTGTATCTAAATTCTCAGATTTGCATAACAGCATTGATATGCACACTGGATTATTGGATTTAAAATTAAATACAGCTATGAAATGACCTCATTTGTTCACCTCCCCTATTGCTTAACTCCTAACATCCTGGAGTGGGTGTGAGAAGGAGCCAGAGCTGAGGTGTCCCAGTGGCTCTTTGTACTGCGGAAGGAGCTCCTCTCTCACCTGGGTTGTGGTAGCTGTTTCTTGATGAATGACCTGGACTATGAATCTTCCCTTTCTTCTTACTGACTGCTAATCTGGATTTTTGGTATGGAAAAACTTGGCAATCTAGTCCCTTTCCTCTCTTCCTTTCTTCCTGGTATTTGTTCTTGCATTTGTAGCTTGCTTAAATGGAGCCCTTCTACCTGTTTTCCAGAGGTCTACATTCTAGTACGTAGGCTGAGCTCTTATGTAAAGAGACAAACATGATGCCAATAAACTTAACAAGAACAAACCTTCTTGTTTACTCCTGTTTCTGACTCACTTTTTTTCCTTCACTAACACACCTTCTTTCCCCTGTCTGGTCTCTGTTTTGGCTGCCCCTTGAAGGATGCTCATGCTCCCTCCTTACTGTAAGGTCTGTGCCTTCCAGATTGGTTTCAAGAGTGTGCCTGTGCTATTTGTGAAGCTGCTTACAGATCTCATCATTCTTCTAAGAGTGTGGTCTTCCAGCCCTGGCCTGGGCATATTAAAACTTTTGTGGAAGGGTGGAGAGAAGAGCAGTGTTAAAGTTCTTGCTACCCTTAAGCCCTTCCCAGCCCAACAGTTAGAGGAGGAGCAAGGCTGGCCCTAGGGTACCTTAGAGTGAGTTCGGGACCTTTCCTTAGTCCAGCCTAGGTAAGGTTAAGCTTTCGATTCTGGGCATGACTGCTTGCCCTTAGCAAGGCTGAGCTCACTACTCCTGTGCCCACAGGAAGATGGAAAACAAAGCATAGAGGAATGAGGCCAGTTATTTCAAGAGCCTTCTAACAGTCTTTGTGCTCTATCCTATTTTATGTCTTCGTTCTATCACACTCTTCTCTCGCTCAGCTGGCCTTCTCCTGTCCACATAAATTCCAAGTAACTACTTTGCACTAGCATTGTGTCCTTGTGGGACCACTTTCCTATCTGCATCTTTTGGAAAGGCTCAGACCTTTGAAACATTACTGTGTCCTTGTTTTCTGTAGATACAGTTCTGGGGTGGAGAAAGCCAAGCTGGGGGAAGGGGAGCAATAGCTACAAAGTGATGTTTAGGGGAAAGGGGATGGTCTTAACTCTGCACCTGCCTCCTGCTTTGGCTGTGGGTGGTGGAGCTGAAGCTGGAAGTGCTGCATGGTGCAGCTGGGAATGAGCCCTGAAGAGACACTGTGTTTAATCTCACATCAAATAAACTGGCAGTGACACAAAGTAAAGGGAGAGTGCTCCACAGGGGGTGGGACAGCTGTGGAGCTCCTTGCCACACCATGTTATGGATACTAAAGGGTAGGATTCTGTTCTTACACACCAGTGTTTTTTCAGGGGTGAGAATGGTATACATGCACATAAGTGTACAAAAAAAACAGTGCAGTTGTGGGCATTAGTGCTTTGCTGATGGTGTCACGGGTGGGCACTGGTGCTCCTGCAAGAATCACTCATCTGGCTGGACTGATTCTCCCTGCAGGGTGCATGTGTGCTGTTCAAAGCCACTCCTAGCATCAACGAGACCTCATGGCTTTTACTTCCGTGCTGACCTTTTTGCCTGATGAGTTGCAGGTGCAGTGATGATGTGTGTAAGGGTGACTTGCTGCTGGGCAAATTCCAGAGGAAACCTGGCCTTGGAAGAGGCCAGGATGTTCAGCCGATGCACCGAGAGCTCAAGGGCTGGGCAGGAGGGAGAGACCAGCAGGAGGCTGGTTGGCATGAGGGGGGGGATCTGTTCCTAATCCACACCAAGTGCAACAGGCAATAGGTACAACCTGGATTATCGAAGTGGTGTGACCCTGGCCCTGCCAGCGGGTACAAGTGTGGCAAGGCACCGGGGGTGGCGCTGCGCCTGCTCCCTGCAGAGGGCTCGGAGCCGTTTGCGAAGGCAGCTGTGTTTCGTAAGACACTGGTGCAAATATGAAAGCAGGGGAATGGCACAAACGCATCTGTGCTGGGGGGCTGCATGGGGGGAGTGGCATCAAAGAAGTTAAAGACTGAACACTGGTGCATGGAAAGCAGCACCGAGATGCCAAACTGCGAAGCCTGGGGTGGGAAAGCTCGGTGCCTGCCTTGGCAGCAACACCCAGGGGGGCTCTGGGGCTGGATGTGTCCTCATTGCAACCTGCCGCCACCCCCCAGCAGGAGCCCTCCTGCCAGCCCAGCACCCACTGCCACAGCCACCGCAGGTGGGCAGGGTGCCAGCCCCATCCCCGCACACCTGGAGCCCCAAACGGCTGCCACCACTGCCGCTGCCACCACCCCGGCACCCAGGTGCACACAGACCCTCCCCTGCCCAGACACACGCCCTGGGTGCCTGTAGGGAAATGCGTGCTGTAAGCACTAATGTGTGCTCGGGAATCCACAGGAACATAGAAACAGCCGTAGCTAAACATCTGTGTCTGTGTTTACACACATTTACACGAGCAGTAGCGTGTATATGTGTGGATTTATCAAGACACATCTTTCGTGAGCGGGAGAGCAAAAGGGCAAGGAAGCAATGAGTAAGGACACGGAGACTGTGTGTGTGTGTGTGTGTGTTGCTGTACTACACTTACACAGACACCACTCCTACTGCTCAGAGACAGAGCACAAATTACTTCAGTTATAGGTTTCCGTTTATGAGACATATGTGGTTGCAGGCTTCCTGATATACACATGGAACATAGTTATTTCTCCATACACATATATAGATAAAAAAAATTATCTGACACGTAGCTGGCTACTGTCATATATGTTTTATTTATATTAAAACATTTAAATATGAATGTATAGATATACAATATCCATCACCCCATATATGGAGAGACAGAGATGATCACATACAGACACACATTTTTAATTATTTTGTACTTCCATGCTTGTATTTGAATGTGTGCACGTGTTTCTTTTCTTTCTGTCTACACACATAGATCCATCTTTTTTTGTATCTATACATTTATGTATGTGTGGGTTTTATATATATATTTATATATCATTTCTATATTTCTCTTTGTGTTTGCGCTTGTTCTCCACATAGAGAATATAGATCGACTGATATACACACACAGCTATTACATATGGGATAGAAGAGAGGGTGGGAGAGATCACAACTTTACACACACAGATATGCTGAAAACAGCTCACTACGTATATACATATGTATATATATGGAGAGACAGAGAATAGTGTGGATTCATATAAACAGTATGCACTTCAATTATATATGTATATATTCATATATATAGCAGTGTGTGAGAATTGCTCTTGCTGTTTCTACTTATGCATTTACATACAGAGAGAATATATTAATATATAGATATATTTATGCACCCCAGAGAAGACACATGTGTATGGGGCAGGGAGGAAAGAGAGAATGATGGAAAATATGTTTGTATGTTCTTTTTCATGTTGTTATATATGTATGCCAAAATATATAGCTATAGCGAGAGAGAATGTGTGTGAACAGCTCTCACTATATATGTGTATCTATGCAGAGAACATACTGCACATGCATTCGTGTGTGAACAGCTCTCCTTAAGTAGAGCTGTGTATATATAATTTTCTAGAGTAGTGTGTGCCTGCGTGTGTGAAAAGTGCGCTCGCACACTCTGTGTGTGTGTATATATGTGCATATTGAGAGAGAGAAAGAGAGGAGTGTGTCTGTCAGAGAGAGCATATCTCTCTCCATACCAGTATACATGTGTAGAGAGACTATTGTTTGGTTGAACAGCTCTCTCCACCTTTCTCTATATAAGTATATATGTGTGTGTATATACCATGACAGAGAAATTCACGTGTGGCTATGTGAACAGCTCTCACACTCCCTCTCTGTACATATGTGCATATATATGTGTGTGTGTATCTGTATCTCCTTAAAGAGAGAGAAGGATACATATATATGTATCTCCTTAAAGAGAGAGAAGTATACATATATATATATCTCCTTAAAGAGAGAGAGAAGTGTGTGTGTGAGAGAGAACAGGTCTATCTTTCATTATATTTGTATATATGCATATTTTTAATATCGGGAGAGGATAGTGTGTGTTTGGGAACAGCTTCCTCTGTATATATACATATAGTATATATGCATGTATTTGTATAGATATGTATATGTGCATATGGGGGGAGTGTGTGGGTGAGATATACATATACACACATATATATACGCTTGCTCTGTCTCATCTCTCCATTCCTATATATGCCTATATATGTTTATAGGCATATACAGTGATAGAGAATTGCATGTAACCTCTCACACTCTCTCTGTATATATGCATACACATATAGTCTGAGCTAGAAATGTGTGTGTGGTGGTGTCTATATGTCTATATGTCTATATGTATGCATATACACCTATATATGTGTGTATATAGCAAGAGAAATTGTGTGAGTACCTCAGTACTTGTGTATATATGCATATACAGAGCACGTGAGAGACAGAAGCGTGCGTGTATGTGTGTACAGCTCTCTTTACATATGTATAAATGTATATGAGGTGTATGTAAAAAAGATTCTGTGTCCATATAAGTACATACAGGGAAAGAACGTGTGTGTGTTTTGGGGCTATTTTCTCCCATTCCCTTGTGTATCTCTCTGAGAAACACACACACACAGACTCTCCTCACAGATCATAGAATCGTTTGGGCTGGAAGGGACCTTAAAGCCCATCCAGTCCCAAGCCCCCCTGCCATGAGCAGGGACACCTCCCACCAGACCAGGCTGCTCAAGGCCCCATCCAACCTGGCCTCGAATACCTCCACAGCATCCACAGCTTCCCTGGGCAACCTGTGCCAGATATTTCATTCAAATATATATATATATATATATCTTCCTATATTTACACGTTTAAATGGTTTCCTACCATCTCCTTCAAAGGAGGGAGAGGTGTGTGTTGTCAACACCTGTGCTTGCTGCAGGCACTCACTGCTGCTCAAATGCGCGTGAGGCCACAGCCCTGCCCGGCCTCTCTCAACCCTTCCATATATATTTTATTTATATATATATGTTTTAAAAATACATACCTAGGTGTTCATGTGTATGCACGCACTCACATTTCTTTTACATTTACATATAGCTATTTCAATAAATAATAACCATTGTATGTTACAAATACACATAAAGCATATATGACATGCATGCTCCCCCTGTACAGCCATAACACACAGCCAGCCGAGCTGTGAGCTTCCATCCGGTTACAGCACTACACCTACACGCACAGGCAGTCAGATTTGCATCTTCCACACACGCACAGGTATTTATGCATTTGGAAAACACACACACACACACACAGTGGGTGACACACACACACACACACACACACAGAGACACCTGTGATGTTGTCCCTACCCCGGGGCCAAGGGGCTCCTTTTGGGAGTCTGTTCCGTGTCTCCCCCCAGCCCTGCAACTGCGAGGTCGGACACATCTCATCAGAGGGGGCCCTGCCAGCACGGCTGGGGGGTGCAGAGCCCCTGTAATGGGGGGGGCAGGTTCCCTGTTATGGGGAGGCAGAGCTCCCTGTTATGGGGTGCAGGGTTCCTGTTATGGGGGACAGGGTTCCTATTATTGGGGGGGGGGCCTCTCCTGGGGGGGAGAGGGGGGAACATGTTCCCACGCTGCAGGACGAGCAGGGGCACAGGACCGGGCAGGATCCGGCCCTGGGGACACCCCCCCACCCCCGTCCAAGCGCGGGGGTGCGGGAGAGAGAAATGGCGGAGAGGAGCCGGGGGATGGAGACAGGGGTGGAGGAAGGGGAGGCGGCGGGGCTGTGCGGGGAGGGGGCGGGGAGTGAGAGTCTGTGTGTGTGTGATCCCACGGATAACCCCCTCGCGCAGCACGGGAAAGAGGGGTTGATCTCATCGCTCGTATGCCAGGTGCTGGGACAGCAGGGGTGACCCCACTGATTTCCCTCCCCCCCCAGGTGCTGAGGTGGGGGTAACTCCGCCGATTCCCCCCCGCCAGGTTCCGAGACAGGAGGGAGTGATCCCACCGTTCCCACCCTCCCTCCCGGTGCTGAGACGGGAGTGATCCCACCGCTCCCCCCACATGCTGGGACGAGAGGGGGCGGGGGTGATGCCACCTCCGCCCCCCAGCAGGTGCTGGAGGAGGAGTGGGTGACCCCACCGTTCCCCCCGCCGCCCCCATGTGCTGGAGTGAGGGGCGGCTCTCCAGGCCTGGCCCAGGCGCTCCGCAAGGGAAGAGCTGTGCGTGTCTCCCCGCTCCGGGGAAGTCTGGTCCCCGCGGTGGGATTTGCGGGGGGTGTATGGGGAGGGAGATGTACGAGGAGGGCGGGGGGCGTGAGGGTGTCACAGCTCCGTTGCTGCCACCCTCTGCTCATGCAGAGCTGCGGCCTGCAGCGGTGTCAACAGCCGCTTCCCTTCCCACCCATCCCGCGGCGCGGAGAGGCTGCGGGGGCGGCAGCGATGCCCCTCCACCTCACTGTGCCGAGCAGGGGGTCCCCCCCAGACCCCCATCCCCGCAGCCTCCCAGGCTCCGCCGCGCTGCCCGCACCCTCCGCTGCGGGGCGATGCCACCGGGGGGGGGGGACACCGCACACGGAGGAACCCTCCTTCGGGGGCCCCGCCCGGGCGGCCGCGGGT
>JAUMJL010002220.1:0-17334 GCA_033558185.1 Dromococcyx pavoninus | reverse complement strand
CAGCCCTCTCCCGGAGCTCCAGAATTCCAGGAATAACGCGGGAAGCGGCGCCGGCTCCGGGCTCGGGCGATCCCTCGCATTCCCAAAGGATCCCCAGCCGCTTCCCGAGCCCTTTCCCACTCCGGATCCCGCTCCGGATCCGGTACCTTCGGTCCAGGCCTCGTGGATGGACGCCTTCTGCCGGAATTTCTCGGCCAGGTGATCCAGGCGCTCCAGGCGCCGGATTTCCGTCAGGAGCCACTCCTCGTAGCCCTTCTCCGCCTGCTCCAGGTGCTGCCACCCCGTGTTCACATCCTGGACCGGGAATGGGGAGAGCCGGGAATGCCGGGAACGCCGGGAACGCCCAGAGCTGTGCTGGGGATTCCCGCTCCGGGAATCCCTTTCCTGGGAATCCCGTGCTCCCCTCAGGCTGTTCCAGGAATCCCTGCTCTGGGGATCCCTCTCAGGGAGTCCTTGCTGTGGAAATCCCTGTTCCAGGAATCCCTGCTCTGGGAATCCCTGCTCTGGGAATCCCATGCTCCCCCCAGGCTGTTCCAGGAATCCCTGCTCTGAGAAACCCTGGTCTGGGAATCCCTGTTCCAGGAATCTCTGTTCTGGGAATCCCTTTTCTGGGAATCCCGTGCTCCCCTCAGGCTGTTCCAGGAATCCCTGCTCTGGGAATCCCTGCTCTGGGTATCCCGTGCTCCCCCCAGGCTGTTCCAGGAATCCCTTTTCCAGGAATCCCTGCTCTGGGAATCCCGTGCTCCCCTCAGGCTGTTCCAGGAATCCCTGCTCTGGGAATCCCTGCTCTGGAAATCCCTTTTCTGGGAATCCCGTGCTCCCCTCAGGCTGTTCCAGGAATCTCTGTTCCGGGAATCCCTTTTCTGGGAATCCCATGCTCCCCTCAGGCTGTTCCAGGATCCCTGCTCTGGGAATTCCTTTTCTGGGAATCCTGTGCTCCCTCAGGCTGTTCCAGGAATCCCTGCTCCGGGAATCCCTTTTCTGGGAATCCCGTGCTCCCCTCAGGCTGTTCCAGGAATCCCTGCTCTGGGAATCCCTGCTCTGGGAATCCCTGCTCCAGGAATCCCTTTTCCGGGAATCCCATGCTCCCCTAGGCTGTTCCAGGAATCCCTGCTCCGGGAATCCCTGCTCTGGAAATCCCTTTTCCGGGAATCCTGTGCTCCCCTAGGCTGTTCCAGGTATCCCTGCTCTGGGAATCCCTGCTCCAGGAATCCCTTTTCCGGGAATCCCATGCTCCCCTAGGCTGTTCCAGGTATCCCTGCTCCGGGAATCCCATCACCCACCAGGTCAGGAGCCACCGCCAAGGCCTCCCCTCTCGTTTCCCCATTCCGCGCCGTTCCCGAGCCCCCCCCCACTTCCCAGATATTCCCGGTATTCCCGGTATTCCCAGCTCACCGAGACCATCCTGCCCTCGGAGGGCATGAAAGCCGGGCGGTTGCTGAGGCGGAGCTTGGTCTGGAGGGTGTTGAAGTTGATCTCCAGTTGGCATTTCTCCTGGACCTTGGGGGGTTTGTGGAGGCGCCGGTAATCCCGGAAATCCTCCAACTTCTGCTGCATCTCCGGGATCGTCTTCTGGGGGCTCCGGTCTTCCAGCCACGGAATGGTGCGTCGGATCCACTCCAGGAGCTGCCGGGAGAGCGGAGTGACGGGATTGGGGAAGGGCGGGATTGGGGTGGAGGGGATTGGGAAGAGGGGATTGGGATGGAGGGGATTGGGGTGGAGGGGATTGGGAAGAGGGGATTGGGATGGAGGGGATTGGGGTGGAGGGGATTGGGAAGAGGGGATTGGGATGGAGGGGATTGGGATGGAGGGGATTGGGAAGAGGGGATTGGGATGGAGGGGATTGGGAAGAGGGGATTGGGAAGGAGGGGATTGGGATGGAGGGGATTGGGAAGAGGGGATTGGGATGGAGGGGATTGGGAAGAGGGGATTGGGATGGAGGGGATTGGGAAGAGGGGATTGGGAAGGAGGGGATTGGGAAGGAGGGGATTGGGAAGAGGGGATTGGGAAGAGGGGATTGGGATGGAGGGGATTGGGAAGGAGGGGATTGGGAAGAGGGGATTGAGAAGGAGGGGATTGGGAAGAGGGGATTGAGAAGGAGGGGATTGGGAAGAGGGGATTGGGATGGAGGGGATTGGGATGGAGGGGATTGGGAAGGAGGGGATTGGGAAGAGGGGATTGGGATGGAGGGGATTGGGATTTATGGGATTGGGAAGAGGGGATTGAGAAGGAGGGGACTGGGAAGAGGGGATTGGGATGGAGGGGATTGGGAAGGAGGGGATTGGGAAGGAGGGGATTGGGAGGAGGGGATTGGGATGGACGGGATTGGGAAGAGGGGATTGGGAAGAGGGGATTGGGAAGAGGGGATTGGGAAGAGGGGATTGGGATGGACGGGATTGGGAGGAGGGGATTGGGAAGGAGGGGATTGGGAAGAGGGGATTGGGAAGAGGGGATTGGGAAGGAGGGGATTGGGAAGAGGGGATTGGGATGGACGGGATTGGGAAGAGGGGATTGGGATGGAGGGGATTGGGAAGAGGGGATTGGGATGAAGGGATTGGGAAGAGGGGATTGGGAAGGAGGGGATTGGGAAGAGGGGATTGGGAAGAGGGGATTGGGGTGGAGGGGATTGGGAAGGAGGGGATTGGGAAGAGGGGATTGGGAAGAGGGGATTGGGAAGAAGGGGATTGGGAAGAGGGGATTGGGATGGACGGGATTGGGAAGGAGGGGATTGGGATGTAGGGGATTGGGAAGGAGGGGATTGAGAAGAGGGGATGGACGGGATTGGGGTGGAAGGGGATTTGGAAGAGGGGATTGGGAAAAAGGGGATTGGGAAGAAGGGGATTGGGAAGAGGGGATTGGGAAGGAGGGGATTGGGAAGGAGGGGATTGGAAAGGAGGGGATTGGGAAGGACAAATTGGGTTGGACGGAATTGGGAAGGAAGGGATTGGGATGGATGGGTTTGGGAAGAAGGGATTGGGATGGATGGGTTTGGGGTGGACGGGATTGAGAAGGAGGGGACTGGAAAGGAGGGGATTGAGATGGATGGGATTAGGGTGGATGGAATTGGGAAGGAGGGGATTGGGAAGAAGGGACTGGGATGGATGGGATTGGGATGGAGGGGATTAGGAAGAAGGGACTGGGATGGGTGGGATTGGGAAGGAGGGACTAGGATGGATGGGATTGGAATGGATGGGATTGGGATGGATGGGACCGGGATGGACGGGATTGAGAAGGAGGGGATTGGAAAGGGTGGGATTGGGATGGATAGGATTAGGAAGAGGGGATTGGTATGTACAGATTGGGAAGGACGGGATTGGGATGGATGGGACTGGGATGGACGGGATTGGGAAGAAGGGATTGGGATGGACAAATCGGGATGGACGGGATTGGGAAGAAGGGATTGGGATGGACAAATCGGGATGGACGGGATTGGGAAGAAGGGATTGGTATGGACAAATCGGGATGGACGGGATTGGGAAGAAGGGATTGGGATGGATGGGATTGGAAATGTTGGGATGGAGCCGGGGACGGATCCTCACGTCGGACGCGAGCTTCTCGTAGTCTTCCATGAGGAGCTCATTCTCCTGGTTGACGGCCAAGACCTTGCAGATCCGATTGGCTGCCGTCTCCGCCTGGAAAAGAGGGATTTGGTCAGGGAAAAGAGAGAGGAGAAGGGATTTGGTCAAGGAAAAATGGGATTCAGTCAGGTAAAAGCAAGAGGAGAAGGGATTCGGGATGCACTGAAGCAATCCCGAGCGCCGTTGGGATTTATCCCTTAGGGATTTATCCCTTGGGGAATCCGGGGCCCCTCCTGGAGGCTCCCGACTGGAATCACGGCCCGGATCGCTCCGGCTCCGCCTCGGCCGCCAGGATTCTCCAGGATCGCTCTATGAGGGGGATAATTCCATGGATAAACCATGGATAACACCTTGGGGTGCAAAGATGGGAATTTGGGAAGGAGCAGGAGGAGCGCCGGGATCCCTTCCCGACGGATTCCGCGCGCTGGGCTCCGGAATTTCCCTAAGGAAGGGTTCGGGATGAGCCCTCGGACGGAGCCGACGGAAGACATCGCCCAGATGAGGCAGCGCAATCCCAAATCCGGGAATTCCGGCTCCGATTGCTCTCTCCACACTGGGATAAAACCCTGGGAAGGATCCCCTCTCCACCCCGAGTCCGGTTGGGAATCTCCCCCGGGAGAGGGGCCCTTCCCTGAGCTAAAGCCATTCATTCCCAGCCTTCCCGCTTCCGGATCCCTTGGGAATTCTGGGATTGCTCACCTTCTGGGCGCCGGAGAAGGCGTGGTAGAAGCAGGAGACGTAGGTCATGATGGCCTTCTCGTCCGGCCGCAGCGTTCCCACGATGTCTGCGCGGGGAGAAGAGCGGGAAGAGCGTCAGGAAGCGGCGCGGCATTCCCGAAAAATCCAGCAGAGAGGGAGGAACGAGCCCGGAATGCTTCCCGTTCCCCCCCCCTCCCCCCTCAGCTTCCTTTAGGGATGGATCCCGAGCTTCCCGGATCCTTCGGCATCGGATTCCGGTGATTTGGGAAGTCAAGAAGGGTTTTCCGAGGCCCCGTTTCCCCCCAGATCCCAAATCCAATGCATGATTCCCAAAGGATCCGGCTGTTCCGTCGAGGACCTGGATGGAATTCCCGACCGGCCGCACCCGGAACGCTCACCCTCAGCATCCAACATCTTGGGAATGTCCAGGTACTTCTCGGCCACCTCGAAGGCGTTGTTGAGGTTGGTGACCGGATCGTCCTGCGGAGAGGAGGGAGAGGAAGGCCGGGAGCTGGGATGGGATGGGAATGGGGTGGGATGGGGTGGGATGGGATGGGATGGATGGGATGGGATGGGATGGATGGGATGAAACAGGATGGGATGGATGGGATGGGATGGGATGGGATGAATGGGATGGGATGGGATGGATGGGATGGGATGGGATGGGATGGGATGGGATGGATGGGATGGGATGGGATGGGATGGGATGGGATGGATGGGATGGGATGGGATGGGATGGGATGGGATGGGATGGGATGGATGGGATGGATGGGATGGGATGGATGGGATGAAACAGGATGGGATGGATGGGATGGGATGGGATGGATGGGATGAAACAGGATGGGATGGGATGGGATGGGATGGATGGGATGGGATGGATGGGATGAAACGGGATGGGATGGATGGGATGGGATGGATGGGATGGGATGGGATGGGATGGGATGGGATGGATGGGATGAAACAGGATGGGATGGATGGGATGGGATTTGGGGGGGAATGGGATGGGATAAAGGAGATGAAAGCGATGGAGAATGGATGGGATGAGATGGGGTGGGATGGAATGGGATAGGGATGGAATGGGATGGGATATGGGGGGGGATGGGATGGGATAAAGGGGATGGGGAATGGATGGGATGGGATTGAGATGGGATAAAGAGGTTGAAGGAGATAAGGAATGGATGGGATAGAGATGGGATATGGGGGGGATAAGGTGGGATGGGATCAGTCGGGATGGGGTGGAATGGGATAGGGATGGATGGGATGGAAGAGGATGGGATGGGATAAAGGGGATGAAGGGAATGGGGAAGGGATGGGATGGGATGGAGAAAGGAGGGGGTGGAGATTTGGATGGGACTGGGATGGGATGAAGAGGATGGGAATGGGATGGGACGGGATAGGATGAGGTGGGATGGGATGGGGATGGGATGGGTGGGATTCCAGGCGGGAGCAGGCCGGGATCGGGCCCGCGGAGCGTCACCTTCCGGAGTTTGTCGTACTGGATCAGCTCCGGGCGGTGCCGGTGGATGAGGGCGTTGAAGGCCAGGCCGTCCTTCCAGCTGCCGGGAACACGGGAAGAGTCGGATCCCGGGGCCGGAATCCCGGGGAGGGAGGGGCAGGAATCCGTGGGGAACGGAATTCCAGAGGGAGCAGAACTCCACGGGGAGGAGGAATCCCAGAGGGGGCGGAGATCCACCCGGGGTGGTAATCCAAAGGGAATGGAATTCCAGATGGGTGGAATTCCACAGGGAATGGAATCCACAGGGAATGGAACTCCAGAGGGAGCAGAATTCCACGGGATGAGGGATCAACACGGAGCGGAAATCCACGCGGGGTGGGAATAAACAGGGAACGGGAAGCCAAAGGGAATCCAAAGGGGATGGGATTCCAGAGGGGATGGGATTCCACGGGGAACAGGAATCCCACCGGGAACGGGGACCCCTCCAGCGCTCCGCGGGGGCCGAGATTCCCTGAATCCCTCTCCTTGGCCCCTCCTGGAATTCCCCCCTTTTTCCGCTTCCCTCGGGCGGAGCGAGGGGGGATCCCGGGAGCCTCCCGGGCCGAGTCATTCCCGGGAATGCCTGGGATGCGCCGGGAATCACCTGATGTGGAAGTTCTGGACGTTGACGTTCTTGTACGGCGCCGTTTTCCGTTGGCACCAGAGCAGGAGCCCCTCCTTGGCCGAGGTCTCTGCCCGGGAAAGGAGGAGGAGGAGGTGGAAAAATCCCGATCCGATCCCTGGCCCACGATCCCACCTCTCCCCTCCCCCAGCATTCCCAACTTTCCCCACCTTCCACGGAGATGTCCTGGATGGCGAAGCGCAGGATGATGGTCCAGATCATTCCCAGCGTCATCTTGGCGTTCCCGTCCACGATCTCTGGAATGCAAAGGGAAGAAGGGAGGGCGTTGGGAATTCCCTACGGGAGAAGGGGCCCTGCGGCTCCCCGGGAGCTGGGATTGGCCGGGATCAGCACCCAGAGCCCGGCTTTAGGCTTGGATCCCGCTCCGTGCATCCATCGGATCCATCCACGAATCCATCCCTGTGTCCACCCACGTTCCCAAGGGGAATTCCCTGGGCTCCCTTCCACCCCGGGAATGCTGGAAGGAGCCGGATCTGACGCCTCATTCCTTGTTTTCCAGCGATCCAAGGGCTTTTTTTTTGGGGATTGGGGGCTCTCCGGGAGCTGCTCGGCCTGGGCTGGGATCAGGGAGAGGGAGCAGGGAATCCTCTCCCGGGAAGAGCAGGGAGAGACCCCGGAGCCAGGGAATTCAGCCTCGTGCTCATCCCACTCCCCTTTGGCTCCCGACGGCGCCGCCGCCTCCGGGATTTCCAACGGGAATTCTCTGGCATCCGTGAATCCGGAAGCCTGGATCTTTCCCGATGATCCCAGCTTGAGGTTCTGGCTCTTTCCCAACATTCCCAGTTTGGGCTCTTTCCCAACGATCCCGGCTCGGGGATCGGGATATTTCCCAACATTCCCAGCTCAGGGTTCAGGATCTTTCCTGATGCTCCTGGCTCGGGATTTGGGATCTTTCCTGATGCTCCTGGTTCAGGGATCGGGCTCTTTCCTAACATTCCCAGCTCAGGATCTTTCCCAATGCTCCCAGCTCAGGGTTCAGGATCCTTCCCAACATTCCCAGCTCAGGGATCGGGTTCTCTCCCAACATTCCCGGCTCAGGATTGAGGCTCTTTCCCAACAACCCCGGCTCAGGGATCGGGTTCTCTCCCAACATTCCCAGCTCCAGGTTCAGGCTCTTTCCCAGAATTCCCAGCTCCAACCCATTGCGCAACGGCTCTTCCGGAACAGCAACGACCTTGGAGCGGGCGCCGGAGCCGCCCGTGACCTCTGAGCTCCAACGCCCGGCAATTCCCAGCCGGAATTCCCTCAGCCACAAACCCCGGAGCCGGAAGCTCCGGAGCCTCCCGGGATGTTCTGAATCCCTGTGGTCTGGGCAGAATTCCCCATGGGATCCCCAGAGAGAAGCCGGGGAAGGTTCCGGGCTGGGCCTTGGAGAGGGGGGGGGGGGGTGTGCGTGTCACATTCCAGAGCTCTGGAATCACCTTCGGCTCCGATGGAAACCAATTTGACCCCTTTGCTGGCGATGAAATCCAGGGCTTTGTTCACGTTGTTGATTTTATGGACTCTCATCTTCCCCCGCTCCGGCTTCGGCAGCCGCTCCCCTGGGAACAGCGGGAAAAACCGGGATCAGACCCTTCCCTTTTGGGATAAACCAAGGAAAAGGTGGATTCCCGGGGGTAAAAACCCCTTCCCTTTCTCTTCCCACAACAAAACCCCCCCTTTCCGTTCCCAAAGGGGTGGAATTCCGCACGTTGGGAATAGCGGAGCCACAAGGTCGGGGTGGGGAGAGGGGGAGATGGGAATTGCTTGGGAAAAGGATGGGAATTGCTTGGGAAAGGGCTCCGGAGCGAGGCCCGACCTGAGATGACCTCCAGGAGCAGCATCAGCTTGAGGCCATCCCGGAAATCCTCGTCGATGTTCTCGATCTGCGTCCCGGCTTTCCGGAGGTGGGAATTGCACCAGGCAGTGAACGTCTGGAAGGAAGAGGAGGAGGCTCTGAGACCAGATTCCCGAATTCTGGAAGCACCCACAGACCTCCCCCTCGGGGCATCATCCCCCGCTCCCTCAGGATTTGGGAATCAAAGGGCACCGCTGGATCCCCGGCTCCGCTCGTTCTCCGGCCGGGAACGCCGCCGACACCCCCACGGGGGGGCTGGGATTTGCGGCCGGAGGAGAAGGAAGGGGATTCCTGGAGCTGGGAATTCCCACCCTGACTCCTTCGGATTCCTGGGAGCAGCTGCCAAAGGGTTGGGATTGTGATGGCAGATTCCGGCGCGTCGGCTCCCAAAGGCGGCTCCGGTTCCCCCCCGGCCGCAGAGTTATTCCCAGAATCCCGGCACATTCCAGGTTGCAGCCGGGGTTTCCGTGCGGATCCCAGCCCTGGGAAGCCGATATTCCCGGGCGCTCCGGAATTCCGGTCTCAACTCCCAGCTTTGACTGGGATGCTTTGGCTCCGGATTCACACCTGGAGCTCCCGGCACCGGAACCACCCGGGATAACGGGAAGCATTTCCCGGAGCAGCTCCCGTTCATCCCACTGGGATAATGGGAAGCGTTTCCACCCTTTGGTCCCAGGAATGGCAGCTCCAAGGCTACGCTGGGATTTTCTCCCGAATCCCGAGGCGGCTCCGATCCCGTCGGACGCAGCAATTCCAGGAGTCGGGTTCCCCCCATCCCAAGATCCGGAATTTCAGAGAAGGAACCCCCTCCAGTGCCGGGAACACCAAGAGACCGGGATTGACCTTGACCGGGACCACATTCCCACGGGAATCTCAGCGGCTCCGCCCACTAAAGCCGGGTTTAATCCCGGAATCGTGGTGGCCGGGTGTGGAATCCGCTGGGATGTCGGGATTTGGGATGCAGGTGGGTTGGGAAGGGTCGGAATTGCAGGCGGCCATGGCCGCGTACGGGCGTTCCCGGGACGTTCCGGAATGCCGCGTTCCTGCGCCGGGCGTGGCCAGGCGGAGGCTCCGGCTGCGAGTCCCGGCACGTGGGAAAGGCGAGGCCGGAGCCGGATCCCACCCGGGGGCGGCGGCGGCGGAAAAACACCCGGAGCGGGATGGGATGGGATGGGATGGGATGGGATGGGATGGGGGGGGAGAGAGAAAACCGGGATAAACCTTGGAATTCTTTCCACTTGCCAAGGGATTCGAGGTCTCCCTCTCGGCTTCTCTTCGGAAGCGCTCAGAGAACCACTCCGTGTGTTCCCAACCCCCCCCATTCCCTGTTTCTGGAATGCTGGGAAGGGATAACCCCCCCCTTCCCTCCCCCATATCCTCTTGTCTTCCAAAAACAAGGAATCCCTTCCAACCTTCCAACTCCCAGGAATTCCCGACGGGGCTAAGCCCTCACATTCCCACTGGAATTCCCTCTCCTGGAGGTTTCCCACCCTCCGGAGCCGGGATGGCCAAATCCCACCCAGAGGGGGTTGGGATGGGGGGAGTTTTCCGTGTCGGACGGGGCCGGGATGGGCCGAGCGGCGCCGCCTTTCCCAACAAACGTTCCCATAAAAGCAGAGATTCCGCGGCCGCCTCTGGAATTTCCTTCCCACGGAGGCGCCGGAGAAGCCTTTTCCAGGCATTGTGTCCCAGGCGGCGCCGGCGGGAAGGTGGCTCCGAGCCAAAAGCCCCTCGGAACGGCTCCCTGGGATCCCAATGGATCCCAAAGGGAGAGCACCTGGAATCCCGATCGATCCCAATAGGAGAGCCCCGAATTCCAACTGATCCCAATGGGAGAGCCCCCCCCCCCCCCCTCCCCAAAATCCCCATCGATCCCAATGGAGAGCGCCCGGAATCCTGACCGATCCCAAAGGGAGAGTGCCTGGAATGCCAATGGATCCTGCAGGAGCGCCCCAAATCCCAATCCCAATGGAGAGTGCTCGGAATTCCAATCGATCCCAATGGGAGAGCTCCCCCCCCCACGCCCCCCGACTCCCAATGGGAAGACGGATCCGTTTTCCCACCAACCTTGGGAAAAGTGGGAACGGAACGAGCGTTCCGGGGCAAAATCCCCCCTCAGTGAATCCCAATTCCCAGTTTGGCTCCAGAATTCCAGTGGGACACGGGAATTGGGGACTTTGCTCCTCGCTTTTTCCCACCGCGGGCAGGATCGGGAATGATCCTGGGTGGAACCTCCCTTCCTTTTCCAGCTGTGGATTTTATCCCAGCGGGAAAACCCAACCGGAACCTTTTCCGCTCTCCCAGGGTGGATCCTCTCTGGATTTTTCCATGAGGTCAGGGATCCCCCTCCCCAAAAAATCCCCCAAACAGGGATCTTTATGTGGAAAACCAACCGGAATCACGGGTTGTTCAGCGCTTCCCTGGAGGAACGGGGTCGGAAAAGCTCCCGGAGCGGATCCCACGGGATCCCATGGGAAAACCCCGCTGCTTTTGGGCTCAATTCCAGGGTTTTAGGGCAAAAGGATCCGGCCTGGGAGTTGGGATCAGGACAGGGACAGCGAGGGCTCCGGAAGAGCCCGACGTTCCCAGCTGGGAATCCTTCCAGTTATCCCGCTTGGAAGACTCCGCGGAGCCTCGAAGCTCAGCGAAGCCACGAGGGATGCGGCTCCGTTATCCCGGTTTTCCTTTGGGAAGAGGGGCTCATCCGGAGGGAAAACATCCCCGAAATGGACAAGAGGAATTGGCATTTTTCCCCCTGGAAAAGGGTCCTGGAGGCGGAATTCCCGGGGCCGGCGCCGTTATCCGGCCGGGATTCGCTTCCCGAGGTGCCGGAGCATCCGGAACACCGGGATGAGCACGGCTGGCTGGGGGTTTTCCAGCCCTTTTTTCCCTCCTGGCAGGGTTGGCTTTTCCCTAATTTGCTGCCACCGGATGGGCCGGGGGAGGCCGGAGCGCGGAGATTCCCGTCATTCCTTTCCCTTATTAGGGCCGCCGGCTCCATCCGTCGGGAAGCAACGGGCTCATCCCGGCCCCCAGAGGACGGAGGGGCCACGGCAAAGCCTCGCCGGGACCTGGAATGATCCTGGGAACCTTTCTCAGGGTCTGGAATTCCATGGCAGAGCCTTGCCGGGGACTGGAATTCCATGGAAAACCTTTATAGGGGCCTGGAATGCCGTGGCAAAGCCTTGCCAGGGTCCAGAATTCCCTGACAAACCCTCACTGGGATCTGGAATTCCACGGCAAAGCTTTGCCGGGGTCTGGAATGCCACGGGGAACCCATGCCCGGGGCTCGGAATGCCGTGGCAAAGCCTCACCGGGGTCCACAATTCCACGGCAAAGCTTTCCCAGGCTCTGGAATGTCACGGCAAACCTTTAGTGGGACCCGGAACGCCGTGGCAAAGCCTTGCCAGGGTCTGGAATTTCATGGAAAACCATTACTGGGGCCCAGAATGCGGTGGCAAAGCCTTGCCAGGGTCTGGAATGTCACGGCAAACCTTTAGTGGGACCCGGAATGCCGTGGCAAAGCCTCACCAGGGTCCACAATTCCATGGCAAAGCTTTCCCAGGCTCTGGAATGTCACGGCAAACCTTTAGTGGGACCTGGAATGCCGTGGCAAAGCCTTGCCAGGGTCTGGAATTCCATGGAAAACCATTACTGGGGCCCAGAATGCGGTGGCAAAGCCTTGCCAGGGTCTGGAATGTCACGGCAAACCTTTAGTGGGACCCGGAATGCCGTGGCAAAGCCTCGCCGGGGTCCGGAATTCCGGAGGGTACCCACACCGGGACCCGGAATGCCGCAGCTTCGGAGTCTGCTCCGACTGTAGGGATCTGGGAGCTGGATGTAAGGGCAAACCAACCCCCCCTCTGCTCCCCAATCCCATTCCGGGCGCGGCTCCGCTTTTCCGGAGCGATAAGGAAGGGCTCAGGTGAGTCAGGGCGGGCACCGCGCCCACATTCCGGTGAGGAATTCCGCAGGGGGGCACCTCCCGGCGCCCGGGCGGCACCGGGCACGCAGCCACCCCCCCACCCCATCCCAAAATTCCCGAGACACCGAGCTCTGCCTGAGGTTTTCCAGCAGCTCCTCCGGCTCATCCCGCAATTCCCAGAGCTCCGGGAAGCGCCCGGGGCTCCTTCGGTCACGGAAAACCATAGGGAATTCTGCCACATCCACCAATTTCCTTCCCTAAGAACGGGCGCCGCCGCTTCCCGGCCTGAGGGGGTGGGATAAACAGCCCCCAAAAAACTGGGAAAAGAGGGAATATCCCAGCTCTGGAGGCTCCTTCCCAACTCCAGGGGCTCCTTCCCAGCTCCTTCTTCAGCTCTGGGGGCTCATTCCTGGCTCCAAGGGCTCCTTCCCAGCTCCTTCCCAGCTCCAGGGGCTCCTTCCCAGCTCCAGGGATTCATTCCCAGCTCCTGCTTCCACTCTGGGGGTTCCTTCCTGGCTCCTTCCCAGCTCCGGGGGTTCATTCCCGGCTCCTTCTCAGTTCTGGGGGTTCCTTCCTGGCTCCTTCCCAGCTCCAGGGATTCATTCCCAGCTCCTGCTTCCACTCTGGGGGCTCCTTCCTGGCTCCAGGGGCTCCTTCCCAGCTCCTTCCCAGCTCTGGGGGCTCCTTCCCAGCTCCTTCCCAGCTCTGGGGGCTCCTTCCCAGCTCCTTCTTCAGCTCTGGGGGCTCCTTCAAAGCTCATTCCCAGCTCCAGGGATTCATTCCCAGCTCCTGCTTCCACTCTGGGGGTTCCTTCCCAGCTCCTTCCCAGCTCCGGGGGCTCCTTCCCAGCTCCTTCTTCAGCTCTGGGGGCTCCTTCCCAGCTCATTCCCAGCTCCAGGGATTCATTCCCAGCTCCTGCTTCCACTCTGGGGGTTCCTTCCCAGCTCCGGGGGTTCATTCCTGGCTCCTTCTCAGTTCTGGGGGTTCCTTCCTGGCTCCTTCCCAGCTCCAGGGATTCATTCCCAGCTCCTGCTTCCACTCTGGGGGCTCCTTCCTGGCTCCAGGGGCTCCTTCCCAGCTCCTTCCCAGCTCTGGGGGCTCCTTCCCAGCTCCTTCCCAGCTCTGGGGGCTCCTTCCCAGCTCCTTCTTCAGCTCTGGGGGCTCCTTCAAAGCTCATTCCCAGCTCCAGGGATTCATTCCCAGCTCCTGCTTCCACTCTGGGGGTTCCTTCCCAGCTCCTTCCCAGCTCCGGGGGCTCCTTCCCAGCTCCTTCTTCAGCTCTGGGGGCTCCTTCCCAGCTCATTCCCAGCTCCAGGGATTCATTCCCAGCTCCTGCTTCCACTCTGGGGGTTCCTTCCCAGCTCCGGGGGTTCATTCCTGGCTCCTTCTCAGTTCTGGGGGTTCCTTCCTGGCTCCTTCCCAGCTCCAGGGATTCATTCCCAGCTCCTGCTTCCACTCTGGGGGCTCCTTCCTGGCTCCAGGGGCTCCTTCCCAGCTCCTTCCCAGCTCCGGGGGTTCATTCCCAGCTCCGGGGGTTCATTCCCAGCTCCTGCTTCCACTCTGGGGGCTCCTTCCTGGCTCCAAGGGCTCCTTCCCAGCTCCTTCCCAGCTCCAGGGGCTCCTTCCCAGCTCCAGGGGCTCCTTCCCAGCTCCAGGGGCTCCTTCCCAGCTCCTTCTTCAGCTCTGGGGGCTCCTTCCCAGCTCCTTCCCAGCTCCAGGGATTCATTCCCAGCTCCTGCTTCCACTCTGGGGGCTCCTTCCTGGCTCCAAGGGCTCCTTCCCAGCTCCAGGGGCTCCTTCCCAGCTCCTTCCCAGCTCCAGGGGCTCCTTCCCAGCTCCTTCTTCAGCTCTGGGGGCTCCTTCCCAGCTCCTTCCCAGCTCCAGGGATTCATTCCCAGCTCCTGCTTCCACTCTGGGGGCTCCTTCCTGGCTCCAGGGGCTCCTTCCCAGCTCCTTCCCAGCTCCAGGGGCTCCTTCCCAGCTCCTTCTTCAGCTCTGGGGGCTCCTTCCCAGCTCCTTCCCAGCTCCAGGGATTCATTCCCAGCTCCTGCTTCCACTCTGGGGGCTCCTTCCTGGCTCCAAGGGCTCCTTCCCAGCTCCTTCTTCAGCTCTGGGGGCTCCTTCCTGACTCCTTCCCAGTTCCAGGGATTCATTCCCAGCTCCTGCTTCCACTCTGGGGGCTCCTTCCTGGCTCCAGGGGCTCCTTCCCAGCTCCTTCCCAGCTCTGAGGGCTCCTTCCCAGCTCCTGCTTCCGCTCTGGGGGCTCCTTCCTGGCTCCGGGGGCTCCTTCCTGGCTCCAGGAGCTCCTTCCCAGCTCCAAGGGCTCCTTCCCAGCTCCGGGAGCTCCTTCCCAGCTCCTTCCCAGCTCTGGGGGCTCCTTCCCAGCTCCTTCCCAGCTCTGGGGGCTCCTTCCCAGCTCCTTCCCAGCTCTGGGGGCTCCTTCCCAGCTCCTTCCCAGCTCTGGGGGCTCCTTCCTGGCTCCGGGGGCTCCTTCCCGGCTCCTTCCCAGCTCTGGGGGCTCCTTCCTGACTCCTTCCCAGTTCCAGGGATTCATTCCCAGCTCCTGCTTCCACTCTGGGGGCTCCTTCCTGGCTCCAGGGGCTCCTTCCCAGCTCCTTCCCAGCTCTGGGGGCTCCTTCCCAGCTCCTGCTTCCGCTCTGGGGGCTCCTTCCTGGCTCCAGGAGCTCCTTCCTGGCTCCAGGAGCTCCTTCCCGGCTCCAAGGGCTCCTTCCCAGCTCCAGGAGCTCCTTCCCAGCTCCTTCCCAGCCCCGGGGGCTCCTTCCCACCCTCAAGGAGCCGGTGTTTTCCCCCATGGGAAGCCGGGATCGCTCACGGCCGCGCGCGGACAACGCCTTCCCTTGGATCCCTGCGGCATTTGGTGACACCGGGAAGGACAGGACGGACACCGGGAAGGACAGGACGGACACCGGGAAGGACAAGGGGTGGCTCAAATCCCGCCGTTCCACCCGCATTGCTGAGATTCCAGAGGAGAATCCCCAGGGATCGGCCACGTCCCAGTTCCCAGCGGGAACGCCACGGCCTCTCCGATGAGAGCCGGGACGTTGGGAATGCCGGAGGGACACGGAAACGCTCGGGAAGAGCTGGAGCCGAGCCTGCTGCTCCTTCCCACACCCATTCCCAACGCTGCCCGGACCCCTCTTCCCAGGATTGAAGCCGGAGCCCCAAATTCCTGGTGGCATTCCCGGCCCATCCCCGTCCGCCTCGCCCGAGCAGGAGATGAGGAACCGGGAACGACACGGGAAAAGCTGTCAAAGAAGGGAATCAGGGGGTGGTTTGGATCCCAATTATCCCGCCCGGAGCTGCTGGAATTCCTAAGGGTTGGCTCATCCGGCAGCCGGCGCGCTCGGAAGCCGGGACGGGAGCCACGGCGCTTCCCCCCCCTCCAGACTAAACAGCTCCGCGGCCAAATCCCGCTCCGAGGAGCCCAACTCCTTCTCCACGTGGGAAACCCTCTGGAAACTCAACTCCAGCTCCTCCCGATCCCAAAAACCCCACGGAAGTGCCCCCAAACCCAGCTGGAAAAGGTGGATTTGTTGGGAAGCAGCGGGATGGGGTTGGGAAACCCTCTGGAAACTCAACTCCAGCTCCTCCCGATCCCAAAAACCCCACGGAAGTGCCCCCAAACCCAGTTGGAAAAGGTGGATTTGTTGGGAAGCAGCGGGATGGGGGGCGCCGGGGGAGGAAGAGGAGGAAGGAGAAAGCAGGGAATGCTTTTATTCCCTAAAATCCTGCCTTTTAGGAGTGGTTTTTGAGCCCCCCCCCCCCCCCCTCGGCTCCCGCTTTCTCCAGGATTCCAAACCGCTCCTCCCAATCCGGACTCCGAACCCCTGCTCCTAATTAACCTGTAATTAATTAAACACCAACAAGCGGGCGGCCAACTCATCGCCTTCCCAGTTTGGAACTGGGAGGGATGGAGCCTGGGGGGGGGGGTCCTGGGGAAGGGGGGGGGGTCTCCATCTCCCAGTTTCCGCTGCCTCTGCCCCAGTGCCCTCTCCTCCTCCTCTTCCTCATTTCCCCATTCCAGACCCAGGGAACGGATCCGGCCTCGCTCCGGACGCTTCCCACGCCCAGAGTTAGGGAGAGACGGGGGGGGGGGGGAATTTTTTCCCCCAGGGACCCCCAACCCCCCCCCCAGTTTGTCACAGCCCCCCCCCCCCCCCCAGCAACTCCTCAGGGGTCCCCTCAGGGCCCCCCCCCCCCCCATTCACCAACCTCTTGGGGGTCCCCTCAGGCCCCCCCCCATTCACCAACCTCTTGGGGGTCCCCTCAGCCCCCCCCCCCATTCACCGACCTCTTGGGGGTCTCCTCAGGGCCCCCCACCCAACGCCCTGACCCCTCAGGGGTCCCTTCAGACCTCCCCCCCCCCCCACTTATGTCCAGACCCCTTGGGGGTCACCTCAAGGGCCCACTTAGGGCCCCCCTAATACATTAACCCCTCAGCTCCCCCCCCCTTCAGCTCAGCCCCCCCCAAATCCGAGGCCCTGACCCCCTCAGCCCCCCCAAATCCGAGGCCCTGACCCCCTCAGCCCCCCCAAAACCCAGCTCAGCCCCCTGAACCCCCCACAAACCCCAAGCTCTGGTACCTCTGGGGACCCCTCGTGCCCCCCCCCCCCAGACACCTTAATGAACCTGGGGACCCCTCAGCCCCCCGTGAACCCCCTGGGGACCCCTCATGGCCCCCCCGACACCTGGGGACCCCTGAGCCCCCCGAAACCCCAGACACTGCTACCTGAGGGGTCCCCTTAGGAGCCCCCCCCAACACCTTTATGAACCTGGAGACCCCTCAGGGCCCCCCTGAACCCCAGATTCTGGTACCTCAGGGCCCCCCCAATACCTTTATGAAACTGGGGACCCCTCAGGGCCCCCCTAAACCTCATGGGGACCCCTCAGGGCCCCCCTAAACCCCAGACTCCGGTACTTCAAGGACCCCCTTAGGGCCCCCCCCAACACCTTTACGAACCTGGGGACCCCTCAGTCCCCCCTGAACCCCACGGGGCCTCCCCAAACTTCAGATTCTGGGACCTCATGGCCCCCTCCAGCACCTTTACGAACCTGAGGACCCCTCAGGACCCCCCCTAAACCTCATGGGGACCCCTCAGGGCCCCCCAAATCCCAGACTCCGGTACTTCAAGGACC